>CM034359.1:7873483-8160482 GCA_019925275.1 Mytilus edulis
CCTTTAAAAATGTATTACGTTACTTTTACTTTTACTTTTAATTCATATTCTGTTTCTTTAATATTTTAGCATCTGCACGATTTATCTATATATGTTCTTATGCAAAATAGACTGAGTTTTATCACTTTATTTTACTCTTAGTTTATTTTTGCAATAAAAACTTTTTCATGATGCACGCCGTATCCCAATGAAATTTTGTTTTGAAAATAGAAATCTTGTCTATAGAAACTTAGGATGATGTGTAAAAAAACGGGGAACTGTACAACTATTAATTGGTGTTAAAATGGTCGTCAAAAACACCGCTCGGGCAAAATGGAAAAAGGAAATTTATCTGGATGAGAATACGGATAGAATAAGGCAAAAAAGCACAATACAAGCAGACTTTGAAACTCATATAGAAAATAGTTTGTTAGTATGGAATGTAGAAAAGTGGTTTAACTTGGTTATTTTGCCGAATAACATTTCATGTGTTCCAAGTGTAAACATTCTCATTGGCTGTACAGAGTAAATCTGATATAGTTTCGGAAACATTTTAAAAATAAAGTGCTAGCTTCGTAATATCATAGACCAAGTCTACACAGGACAGACAGCAACATCAGAATGAGGCCTGAGAAAGTTACCGTAAGCTGAGAAATACATGGGAACTTGATTCGGCAAAAAATTAAAAAAAAATAAAACCAGGTCCCGTTAGAGTCTGATTAAAGCCAGTCCCAAGTATCCACTTGCATTTATAAATATTTTTGTGTGATTTGAGTTGGAAATGATGTACATGTACAAGTTCGGAGACAAAATGGCTGATAGATAATTAACATAGTTGCCTTTTTAGGTCATGTGTGGCATATTGCTCATATGATATACCCTCATTTTCCAGTGTCAGTCCAAATTTTCTCAACCATCTTCCCGGATCGCCTCTATTACAAAACCTATCTATTATTGTATTAATGCTAACTTGTTCTCGTCCTGAACATGCATGACATATTTGCCACTGGACGTTTAGGCAACCAACAATCAATCCTACAATTTACACCCGTCACTTGAAACTTCAGTTGTTAAAATTAAAATCATTGCCTCTATTTTTTTCAAAGAAATCGACAAAGTTTACGAATATTTACGCAAAAAGAAATATCTACGTTTCCGCTTGCTAATTATGGAAGTGGGGTAACATGAAACTTTATTTGTAAAAGTACAAGTACAAATAAAACAAAAAAATATATGGAACATGTCATTTGTACAAAGAATGATAAATAGAGACATGGGATTTGCAATTTATGAGATAGCAACATCTGGACATTTAACGACATCAAAACCAAAGACATCAAGCAAATTTTGACTAATGGTAATTGGACGAGCATCTTTTTATTTCTAATTTGTAAATTTAGTAAACGCTGGCTCCCTAAATTGAAAAGTATAATTATCACAGTAACATTTCAGTCTCCTAGTACATATGTGTTTAAGTCCTAAAACGTTTGTTCTTCTGGAGAAAATTTACTCGGAAGTATTATAGAATGCTTTTTTCTCCGCGTCCGTTCTACCGTCAATCCCGCACTTGGTCCGCACTTGGTGTATATAGGGTTTACAGTCTTTTTGCTTCAGGTTTAAATTATATACCTGGTGTTACTACTCATATTAAAAGTGCGCATATCGTCTGGATTTTTCTATATTTTTTGTTCATGACAGGTTGCTGGATTAGGCGTTTTGATAAAATATAAAAGGCACGCAGACTCCGGCTTACATCTCCTACAGGTGGAATTTCAAGCTGAAACTTTTATATTTCGCATTTGCAGTTTGTTTCACTTATAAAGAATGCATATATGATCTCAAGATTTGTTCGTAAATAATTTTCCACAAATGACACTGTGAAATTTTGCATACAGTTTGCAAGGTTTGTCCGACTTGTTGAGCAGCCAAGTCACACATTTACACCACGCTAAACCAATGTGTGTAGCAAGTCAAGAATATGACGGCTGTTTATCTATCATTCTTTTAATGTATTTGAGCTTATGATTTCGTCATTTGATAAGGGACTTTGAAGTTTTGAATTTTTTCTTTGAGTTTTGTTATTTTATTTTTTAGAATGTGCATTTTATCAGGATCATTATTTTCCCTCATAATATTCACAACTAACAGAATGTTAAACCTTTTTTGACTGGTGCATCAAATGTGTCTTTTATTAACAACTGTTTTCAAAATTGTATTGTATCGTCCCGAACATGCATGAACTATTTGCCACTGAACGTTAAAGAACCATCAAAAACCGATCAATTATAAAACTGTTAACTGAATCAAATTTTTAAAGTACTCTATTTATGCATGGATGAAGCAACGACACAATGATGGAGTTAAAAACTCAGTAATTCAAATGAATCCCACGTGAAATTTTTCATGTTATTTTCACGTGAACTTTACAAAAATATGAAGGTATTTTTCATGATTTTAATTAAATTTTTTAATAATCTTATTTTGATAATTTACGTGAATTCAACGTGTACCTGATTTATGCATGATTCACGTGGAACCAACCAGTTCAAGCAAGTTTCAAGTATATGCTCGTTATGAAAATCAGACGAGATTAATGTTAATTCATGTGAGTGAAATTTCCAGGTGCAGAACGAAATAAATTATATCAGCAGAATTGTATATTTCATTACTAGGAAATTTACGAAACCCGACAGCGGAAATAAAAATAAAAATAAACACCATTCAGATCCCGACACATATTTTGTTTTCAATATCTCTGAGTAGTAATACCGTAACGTTACATTCTGTATTCAATAACGTCAAACGTTTTCGGTCCAATTCTAATGGTATCAATCAACTTTGAAGCCATTTATCTCAAAAACAAGGATGGTGACATATGCGTTTCTATACGTGTATGGATTCAGTATGCAATTCTGGATATTATGTTAGTTTTTTGTTTTTCTCCGTATATAAGAACATACTTTAGCCATCCATTGAAAAATCTAAAAAGTTAAGCCGAAAAAAAGGCATTTCCCCTATATACCTAGGTAAATTTGTCGCCAAAATTGACGTTTTCCTATGAAAATACCGAGAAAAACAAAATGGTGACCCCCATTTTTTATTACATATTCCGATGTAACTCTATTCAAAGAACACGTGTGCCAAAAAGTTTGGAAATTGGGAGATATGCCATTCGGTATCGTGTTACCTCAACCACTAAGTTATAAGCTTCAAAACTGCGACAGGCACGTTATGCGGTATGGGCTTTGCTCATTGTTGAAGGCCGTCCGGTGATCTATAGTTGTTAATATCTGTGTCATTTTGGTCTCTTGTGGACAGTTGTCTCATTCGCAATCATACCACATCTTCTTTTTTATACGTTCAATAAGAGGTTATATTAAACATGTTTTCTGGTGCCGATTTCCGCTCACCCCTAGCCAATAGCAGTTCAAAAGCTGGCTCTGCTCGTGAAAATTCCATAGTTTAAATGCCTCTGCAATGGACAGAAGCCTAAGACAAATAAGTTCCATAGAGTAAATGCCTCTACAATGGACAGAAGCCTAAGACAAATAAGTTCCATAGAGTAAATGCCTCTGCAAATGACAGAAGCCTAAGACAAATAAGTTCCATAGATTAAATGCCTCTACAAATGACAGAAGCCTAAGACAAATAAGTTCCATAGAGTAAATGCCTCTACAAATGACAGAAGCCTAAGACAAATAAGTTCCATAGAGTAAATGCCTCTACAAATGACAGAAGCCTAAGACAAATAAGTTCCATAGAGTAAATGCCTCTACAATGGACAGAAGCCTAAGACAAATAAGTTCCATAGAGTAAATGCCTCTACAAATGACAGAAGCCTAAGACAAATAAGTTCCATAGAGTAAATGCCTCTACAAATGACAGAAGCCTAAGACAAATAAGTTCCATAGAGTAAATGCCTCTACAATGGACAGAAGCCTAAGACAAATAAGTTCCATAGAGTAAATGCCTCTGCAAATGACAGAAGCCTAAGACAAATAAGTTCCGTAGAGTAAATGCCTCTACAATGGACAGAAGCCTAAGACAAGAAACATGGCATCGTGAAATTATTCGTTTGATCCGGAAACAATGATCAGAGCTTGTAGACTGTTTATTTGGGTCTTCATATTTTATATCACATTGTAATAACAAGATTCCTTGCTGGGTTACAATCATGTTTTTAGGCTTCTGTCATTTGCAGATGCATTTACACTTACGGAATATTCTTGAGCAGATCCAGCTTTGAACTGCCATTGGCAGAGTAATGTTTTGCTAGGATACTGTCATGTGCAAGGTCAACAAGCTGAGGTATTGTCTTATATAAGTAGTCCCCAATTCTTGTTCGATCTTTAGGTGTTTTGTAAACTTTTTTCGGCTTTCTATTTGGCCCAAACATTGTTCTTCATTTGTTTCTACAAAATTCATTTCTTCTCTTTTTAACGATGCAATACTCGTTATATTTAGCAATAATAAATTATCATTATTTTTGTTTGTTTACTTTTTGATTTCAATGGATCTTTCAAAGTATTTAGATCGTACCGTTTCAATAAGCATGTAATATTTGCCACTACGAAGATGTTGAACAGGTAACAATAAAACAATACTTTAGTGCATACCAGGGTTTAATATTCTTTAATAGATCTAGAGCAAATAATAATTTGTCACGATTAAAGAATAAATATTCTTAATAATCCAGATTAAATATATTTTTGTTAATTGTAAAATGCTACATTAAAGTACAACCGTTATATGTCTATATAATATTAACCAGTTTTATAGGATCAAAGATTAGGAATTAAGATCGTTGTTATTTTGAGAAAAAAATGGCGGACAGAAAATAAGAAAATTAGAGAGACAATCAGGAATATGGCACTTTTTTTAACCATTCTGATGTTTTGTATCTACAATGGTGATGCAGCAACACCTACCGGATGTACAGGGGATAGTTCTGATAGCTCTATCATTCATTACACGTGCGACATGACAAGTATCGGTGGATCTATCAGTTTTCGCTGGATTCACGGATTCTGAGCCACAGAGGCTAACCATCTACAGCGCCAGTGGTACAGTTTCCGCGGGAACATTTAGCGGTTTCAGCGCATTTAGTGGTGTTAACTCTGATTACCCGGCAACTCTTCAGTTCCTATGTACAGGATCACTTACGTTTTCTACAGGGACGTTCGGTGATCTCGGGTATTTTGAGGAGGTTTTTATCAAAGATTGTACTACTTCTTTGATTGCCAGTATGTTTAATAGTCTGGGAACGGCAAACAAGGTATCGATCAGTGGCGGAACACTTTCAACCATTGATGCTGGCACCTTCACAAGCCTGGACATCACACCAATATCAACAACAGCAAGTCCAAGAGGAGAATTGAGCATTAAGAACGTAGTACTAACACCAGGAACATTTCCCTCGACATTCTTTGATCCACTAACGAATATTAAATTCATTTACTTGGAGAATCTAGGCTTGACATCTGTTGATGCAGCATGGTTTAGCAGTAACACAGCCCTCGTGTATCTGTCTTTGGCTAACAATCAGATCACAACACTCCCGAGTACTATATTTGATACAACATTGGCGTTACTGTACATCAATTTACACGGTGCTCCTTTGGACTGTACAGATACCAGTACCACTTGGTATTATGATTACACTGTAGCCAATAACATCACTTTTGACGGAGCAGCTGTTTGTTCAACTCCAGCTGCTGAACAATGTAAGTTATCACTTGGTATTATGATTATATTGTAGCCAATAACATCACTTTTGACAGAGCAGCTGTGTGTTCCTCTCCGGCAGCTGAACAAGTAAGTTATCACTTGGTATTATGATTATACTGTAGCCAATAACATCACTTTTGACAGAGCAGCTGTCTGTTCCATTCCAGCTGCTGAACAATGCAAGTTATCACTTGGTATTATGATTATACTGTAGCCAATAACATCACTTTTGACAGAGCAGCTGTCTGTTCCACTCTAGCTGCTGAACAATGTAAGTTATTACTTGGTATTATGATTATACTGTAGCCAATAACATCACTTTTGACAGAGCAGCTGTCTGTTCCATTTCAGCTGCTCAACAATGCAAGTTATCACTTTGTATTATGATTACACTGTAGCAGTAACATCACTTTTGATGGAGCAGCTGTGTGTTCCATTCCGGCTACTGAACAAGTAAGTTATATATATCACTGAATATTATGATTATACTGTAGCCAATAGCATCATTTTGATAGAGCAGCTGTTTGTTTCACTCCGGCTGCTGACCAATGTAAGTTATCACTCTGTATTATAATTACACTGTTACAAATAACATCACTTTTGATGAAACAGCTGTCATTTCTAGCCTAGGTGTAAGTAATCAAGTGCATAGCGTATAGTTTGATTCTGTCAAATGAAGTTAGTATTATGTGATATTATTATGTCACTCGAATCCGTTGAATAGCGTAAGTTAACGAGTGTGTCATGTCATTCAAATATTCGAATAACGAATCCAAAGTAATCTTTGTCTTTTAAATCTATCAAACAAAGAGTATAACCGTCGACGTTAGGCAAACAACAGTCAATCAATCAATCAATTACGGTGCACAAGATCAATATTGAAAATAAGGTCATAATAACTGTAGTAAAAAGTAAAATCACAAAAATACTAGACCCCATGGAAAATCAGTACTTCAGAATACAACAACACAAACCAATTGTTATGAAATATTCAAGATGTGTGATTACTACTTCCAGATAAAAGTTTAGCAGTTTGGGCACAGGCGTTTGCAACCTCAACTGATGCATGCAATGGGGAAATGGGTAAGACTTCGTTTTATTTTATATATCATTTTCATCTTTAATATACATTTTAACTTTTTTGTACTTGTGACGGAGACGAAACTTGTTTGCCTCTAAATTTATTGTATTACACGAATGATTTTACTTTATATTTATTTGTTTCATTTCTGTTTTTTTTTGTAATGGAAAGAATGAAAACAGTTATTTATTCATGCCGTTAATCCGACACTGTACGTGCACTTGACAAAACCAACATGAGTATGTATTAATTTTTCGTCATCGTAAATCACAGGGAGACATGAACACTCAGCAAAAGATCCCTTAGTTAATTAATAGGCAGAGAATGTCTTTTGTTTAAATTAATTGCAAATCATGTTACTTGTTACACGATACCATGCCAACGTTCTGGTATGATAGTAAGAAATAGAGTTCACCTAATTCTGTAGATAATCGGAACCCAAATTGAACATTTGCAGGAACGATTTGGAGACTGAATACAATTAGTTGCAGTAAAATTATGTTCTAAAACATATTTAATTAAACATATATTATAATTATATTAGAACTATTTTGTCTGTGTTCTATAGGAATTTATTCACGTGGTGTAATAAACCGCTTTCGTTGTCATGACGTCCACCAATGAACTTGACTTAACATGTGTATTATTGATTTATATTTTATAGGAATAGTAGTCGGCGGCTCTTGTATTGGTTTATTCCAGTTGATTTATATTTTATAGGAATAGTAGTCGGCGGCTCTTGTATTGGTTTATTCCAGTTGATCTGTTACTGTGTGACATTTGTGTGTCTGATATTTGGTATCGTTGCTCTTATACTGGTAATATATCTACGTCGCAGCACACTGAGAGCGAAGCAAGACAATGGCAGAAACGGAAACCAGAGGAAAGAGAAGAGAAAAGGAGGAAGAAGGGAGAAAAGAGATTCAAATGCATGGACTTAGATATCAAATTTTAATCCAATGATACCTGTAAAAGATACAGACGTTTCAGATTATCCATTGGGCACGACGAAAACTTTATTTCTTTTATTATAAAATTGGTAACTTATGATTTTTTTCCATTGATTATTAAAAGGTGAAATTTTAAATGTTTTATCATGATTTAGAAGTCTAGTTTATAACAATACGTACTTTTGATTGCATGAAAGCAACCACGATGCATTTCAATGTCACATTTCATTTCTCAATATAATTCTATATTCTAGACAGTTTTAAAACAAACGAACACTAAATCAAAATAAGAATAAATGTTACCGAACGTAACAACCATTGAATTACTGAACCTCGTGTTTCATCTAAATTTGTTAATGTCATAGTATCAGCCACACACTTACCAATCAAATATAAAAAAGAAGATGTGGTATGATTGCCAATGAGACAACTATCCACAAAAGACCAAAATGACACAGAAATTAACATTTATAGGTCATCGCAAAGCCCATACCGCATAGTCAGCTATAAAAGGCCCCGATAAGACAATGTAAAACAATTTAAACGAGAAAACTAACGGCCTTATTTATGTAAAAAAAAAAATGAACGAAAAACAAATATGTAACACATGATGATAAACAAACGACAACCACTGAATTACAGGAGACCATATAAACAAGAAAGGATATGTCAGCCACACACTTATCAATCAAAGACCATATAAACAAGTAAGGATATGTCAGCCACACACTTATCAATCAAAGACCATATAAACAAGTAAGGATATGTCAGCCACACACTTATCAATCAAAGACCATATAAACAAGTAAGGATATGTCAGCCACACACTTATCAATCAAAGACCATATAAACAAGTAAGGATATGTCAGCCACACACTTATCAATCAAAGACCATATAAACAAGTAAGGATATGTCAGCCACACACTTATCAATCAAAGACCATATAAACAAGTAAGGATATGTCAGCCACACACTTATCAATCAAAGACCATATAAACAAGTAAGGATATGTCAGCCACACACTTATCAATCAAAGACCATATAAACAAGTAAGGATATGTCAGCCACACACTTATCAATCAAAGACCATATAAACAAGTAAGGATATGTCAGCCACACACTTATCAATCAAAGACCATATAAACAAGTAAGGATATGTCAGCCACACACTTATCAATCAAAGACCATATAAACAAGTAAGAATATGTCAGCCACACACTTATCAATCAAAGACCATATAAACAAGTAAGGATATGTCAGCCACACAATTATCAATCAAAGACCATATAAACAAGTAAGGATATGTCAGCCACACACTTATCAATCAAAGACCATATAAACAAGTGAGGATATGTCAGCCACACACTTATCAATCAAAGACCATATAAACAAGTAAGGATGTGTCGAATGATTGCGAATGAGACAAATATCAACCCAAGGTCAAAGTTCGAAGCGAATGTTAACAATTAAGGGCAACCGTAGGACCTCGACGATCTGTAGTTATAAAAAGCCCGACATAAAAAAAAATATAAAGCTATGCAAATGTGCAAACTAGCGGATAAATATGACAGATATAAACCAATTACAACCGATGCACTACAGGATCCTGATTTTTAACAGACATACAAATAATGTTGGTTAGACATTTTAAAAAGGCGCCTTCCCTGATCCGTGGCTGTTTTGTAGCTATACACAATAAGAACACACTATAACATCAGTTGAAAAGGGCTTAATTTCCCCGATTTATACAATGTAGAAAACATCTTAAAAAACAGACATGACATGCTAGGGAATGTATGCATTCCTCACAAGAACAAAGAAGACACAAAGTACAGATCTGAGAACACTCGCTAAGAGAGAGATAGCTAAATTAATTCAAAGCCTATTCCATCTTATTTAGTCTTATATGAGGAGTGAACTGACGGTTTGTTTATCTATAAAAATATATAATGTGTAGATCTTGTCTTGCTGATCATTTTTGCTTATTTACGTTTTGTCTATCTATTACAGTTTTTTTCAGATATAAGCCAAAAATTAAAAAAAACAAATAAAAGTCGTCAATAAAGGGCAATTTGTTAAATGATCGGGAATCAGTCTGAGACTTATCATTTTTTGTAACGGATTATTTCTATTTAAAATGTATTGCAATTTCTTTTCACAATGATCATTAACAGTGATCGGGAAAGTTGAGCGCCATGCGCCCATTGCGCATAGAGTCGCGTATGCCAGCGCCGGAGTGGCGCACAATATTTTTGCTTCGTTTAGACATCGCAAGTTGAATTTCCGATTGTGTTTGAAAGTTTCGTGTCGCCATGATTTGTGTCCAAAACGGTGTTGTGTTTTGCTCCAAAGATAGGAGCACCATAACATTTTCGAGTCGTCTCGGGCGTTTTGATTTATGTCCACGATAACAACATGTGGTATATCTGATTTACAAAATAAAACATAATCAAGAATATGTTAAATATTTCAAAGCAAACAACTTTAAATCTGTAAAAGTTGGCTTGTAAAGAGTAGAAATTTTTACAAATTAAAAAATTTAAATCAAACTCCCTATAATTTCAATTGACCCGGTGGCTTTTTATTAAAATATCGAAATTGTCTCTATAAAAAGGCGCTTAACTGTCCTTGTCACCTTTTGGTCTTTGGTTTATTTTTAAAATTTGTAAACATGCCTCCAAAGAAACAGCGAATTGTTGTTTTGCCTGGACAAAAAACATTACTTTCTTTTGTTGGTCGGTATAAAAACAATAATTCAGAAAATGCAGAGGAGTTGTCTCAAACGTCCAACACAGATACGGACATTACGGAGGAAAGTATGGCGGTCGACGAAGACCCAAATGAAGTTGAACATGACAACAAACACGACGATCCCGGTGAAGGTACTAGTACTACTGCTGTAAATAAAGATTCCCGCAAATATCACCCTGTTTGGGAAAAGTTATGGCCCTGGCTTTTGTATGATGGCACGAAAATGTATTGCAAATCTTGTCAAAAGGCTGGGAAGAAAAATTACCTTGCATTAGGCTGCACAACATTCAAAACAAGTACTATGTCTAGACATCAAGAGACACCTGACCACAAACAAGCAATATCAACACCAATACATCAGCAAGAATTTACTAAATCATGTAACAAACTCGACAGTGCTGAGGATAAAGCCATAATTCTTGCAATGATGGCAGTTTATTGGTTAGCTTCAGAAGATTTGCCTCTTAATAAATATGAATCAATGATTAATTTTTTGAAAAAAGTAGGAGTCACTAAACTTGAAAACTTGAAATTCAATGACAGAATTAATTACGAAAGTTATTATTCGGCTACAGAAATCCTTGCTGCCATTGATTTGGAAATTGAATCAGAGATTGATGAAAAAATTTCAAAATCGCCTTATGTTACCATTTTAGCAGATGAAAGCACTGACACTTCTAACAATAAAAAGATTACCATTAATGCAAGGATTATTGACCCAGAAACATCAATTCCTGAAACTGTAATCCTACGGGATATATCTTACTCCGATGGAACTGGTGAAGGTTTGACCTCGGTTATTATAGAGGAAATGGCAAAACACAACATTACTAATGACAAACTAATAGGTTCTGGCTCTGATGGAGCAACTGTAATGTCAGGGTCTGATAAGGGTGTTAAAGGGTGGTTGATGGAATTAAACCCACATATGATACACATTCATTGTATGGCTCATAGATTAGCCCTTTGTACAAGCCAAGCAGCAGAAGGTGTTCAATTAATGAAACATTATCAGAAATGGTGGACTTCTGTATTTTATTACTTCAAAGCTTTCCCAACAAGAGAAGGTGAATTACATGAAGTACAGTCATTACTAAATTTACCAATATTAAAATGCAAAGAGATACATGCTGTCAGATGGTTATCCTGTTTTGAGGCTGTGCAGGCGGTTTATCGTAGTCTTGATGCTCTCATTTCATACTTCCATAAAAGGCAAGCATCAAAGGACCCAAAGGCAAATGGCTTATTAAAAAAAATGGCAACAACTAGTTTTATATATATCACTTATATGCTGATGGATGTACTACCAATAGTGTCGAAGTTATGCTTAACCTTACAAAAGGAAGACCTTGATGTTGCTGTTGCAAAGGTATGTACTTGACAAAGTAATTATTGTTTTGACCAAATAATATTTCTGTATGATGGCCATCATTGACCATTTAACATTTTTTTTTTTTTATATGATTGCCAAATCAAATGAAAACAATTAATATGAGACTAGTTGCTAACTACTACATCTATAATCTATTATCAGTTGGTCCATAAAGGAAAAGTCTCTGCCCCCATATTTGATATAGATATTGTATTGAAAGAATGGAGGGAGGCAAAGCTAATTGTAAAATCACTCAAATATCCAGTAGATATAATGAAGCATCTGTGGCAACTTCTGACTGTACATCACACAGAAGATCTACCCAACAGCATTAAGCTGGCACAGATATCCCTTATTATTCCTTTACACACTGCTGACTGTGAAAGGACATTTTCTATTCAAAATCAAATACTGACCCCCAAAAAGGAACTGTCTCAATCACGAACAGTGTGACAAACTTATAAGAATAAAAATGCATGGCAAGGGTTTGGCACACCATAACTTTAAATCCTCACTTGAAAGGTGGCACAAGAAAAAAAGAAGACTCTTGAAATCAAGATCTAAATATTCTAGTCAATTAACCTAAACTTATATGTCTAGATCAGCTAATTATAGGCTGCTATTATTAACATAAACAATGTTGAAAGCTCTAGTCTCAGTTTTATCCAGTATTTAATACAAAGACAGATATGGTGTTTATCTGTTTAATTTTATTGTGATACTATTTCTATGATGTTGTTACTTGCACATTGTTGTATTGTACTATATTGTTTGATAATTGATGTTTATTTTAAGTTTCATCATGTTATGATGTCTTCTCTAAATAATAAAAGTTAGTCTAGACATAAATTATTGAATTTACAAAAGCAAAGAGACATATGATCATATGATGAACAAATACAATGTTAGTATATATATTATATATTATTATATTATAGTTCGTTTCTGTGTGTATTACATTATAACGTTGTGTCGTTTGTTTTCTCTTATTTTTGAGTGTAAATTCACATTGCGATAAGACGTGTCACGGTACTTGTCTATCCCAATTTCATGTATTTGGTTTTGATGTTATATATATATGTTATATTTGTTATTTTTCGTGGGATTTTGTCTATGTGTGTTACATTTTAGTGTTATGTCGTTGTTCTCTTATATTTAATGTTTTTCCCTCGGTTTTAGTTTGTTACCCCGATTTTGTTATTTGTCCATGGATTTATGAGTTTTGAACAGCGGTATACTACTGTTGCCTTTATTTAGTCTTTTTCACAAAAAACATAAATATATCAGCATGAACTAAGACTTAAATTATCATTGAATTTACAAAAGCAAAGAGACAATGCAAATTAGAATCACAAGGTTAGTACCTCTTTGCTGAAACATACATTTTTGGTTTTTTGTTGTTGTTATAAATCAATGGCCCATTCATTTGACAACAAGGCCCATTAAATCTCAAAATGGCCCATTAAATATTGTTTTTGGGGGCCCTGGGCCCATACTGAAAAAATCCTTCCACATCACTGCATTAATGAGATAAAATGCTGGCGATGTTTGTTTAGTAATATTACTTGTATTTGAAATTTGAAATACTGTTTTATTGAAGGATCTTCATGTTTGTTTACCTAGATAAAATTCTGCTATGTAAAAAAATGTAAAGAATATTTGTCGCTGTATCAGTATCTGTATTTTTTGTGGTTTTTGTCCCTCAGTCATATTAGAACGGTGTGATCCCTGACTGATCTGCTTATTGTTTTTGTCCTCCAGTAATATTAGAAGGGTGTGATCCCTGAATCTGCTGACTATGTTTGTGGTTTTTGTCCTCCAGTAATATTTGAACGGTGTGATCCCTGAATCTGCTTATTGTTTTGTCAGATTTCCGTATCCTGCTTATCACTGTTATAATAACGCTTGTAATTCCTCGCGTCCTGTCTTACTTTGTTTTTTTAAGCACAAGCTGACTTTCACGTGTCACGCTTACAAAAATATTGGCCAATTCCGCGACACGCTTCAACCCCAATGAGACATACTAGCAAGTGTAACTATCTTTAACTCAATCATATTTTGATATGTTTCTTAATAATTAATAATACCTTTAAGTTAACACTTGATTATTTTATATTACTTATATCTAATCCTATTACTATTTGTTAAATTGTATTTTCTAGCTTCAAATGTAGGACATCTTTAGGTTGGTCTCTAAACGATTTAATATTTATTTTTGTTAGATCTTATTATTAAGTTCTAATCCATATTTTGTAATACAGCAATATTTGAACCTGTAATACATATTAGTCACAGTTGATAACATTTATAACGATCAAAAGATTAAATAGAAAAAAAATTGGAACTAAAAGTTCAACATAATTTTGTGACCCAGCTGAAATAAGAAATGTGATTGTTTTCGTTAAAATGTAGACCATCATAGTCTGATTCATGCTGCAGAATAGTGTTTAAATTTGAACTTTATTAAAACAAGATGAAAATTGTAGAAGTGTTTGTGTACTTATGTACAACGTACATCGGATATGTGTATAGTGCACAGCCTACCGGATGTACGTACGACAGTACAGATTCATCAACAGGTATCTATACGTGTACATTCGGAAGTTACACAGCACCACTTACCTTTACCGGGTTCACTGATCCGTATCCACAGCGTCTTATCATCAATGCTGTAAGCGGCACTTTACCAACAAACACTTTCTCAGGCTTTTCATCGTACGCTGCTAATTTGATTGATCTTGATTATGCTGCAAGCTTACAAGTTATTTGTAGTTCTGGAGGAACACTTACGATTTCACAAGCTTTATTTTCGAGCATGAGTTATCTTCAAGAACTAAAAATAAGTAACTGTGACATTCAGTCGCTTCCTTCTAGTGTTTTCTCAAACTTAGTAACACTTAACTCTCTCTGGATTGAAGGAGGTTCAGTGAACACACTAGCATCTAATATTCTTACGGGTCTATCTATAGAAAAACTGGACGTTCCCGTCCCGACCGCCGAATTTGTCATAAAGAACACAGTGGTTTCCGGTAATCAAATCCCGGTTGGTATGCTTGATGGACAGACTCTTGTCAAATCAATAAGATTCGACAACATTGGACTGACTTCAGTTGATGATGCACTGTTCGCTCAGAATACAGCTTTGACGTCTTTGTCATTTGCTGGCAATGCTGGGATAACAAAGATAGAAACTGCTTTGATTAGCACACTAGCGGGATTATCTTCCCTTGATCTAGATGGTATCCCGTTTGAATGCACGTGCGATAACTTATGGATCCTCACTCATGCCACAACCAATGGTATAGCCTTACCATCAGGAATCATTTGCGGTACACCTGCTGAATATCAGAGTACGTATATATTATAATGAAAATTGTATAAATATATAGGAAGATGTGGTATGGGTGCCAATGAGACAACTCTCATTTCAAATACCAATTTGGAAAAGTAAACCATTATACATGTTATAGGTCAATGTACATTTTGTAAATGTAGGTTACACTTGTAAATGCATCTGTTTTACAAGCCACGCCTCTTTTGGGGAGATAACTAATATTCATAGATAATTTGTTTTTATACGTAATGATTCGAAGATATGATAATTACAGTTATGCATGTTTCAAATCATAGAGACACACATGTAATTTGGGAAATGTTACCAGTATCAATACACATGAATAGCGGCCAAATTGAATTCTGAGAAAGACCCAAGTGGAAGGAGGGGAATAGTACATAATTTTAGTATTATGTTTAACTCTTGGAAGTTCGGGATGCTGTACTTCATCTGAAAGTCAAAGTGATGCCTTCAAAACGAAACAAAATAAAAACTATCACCTTTAAGGTTAGTCACTGCAAGGTTCCGCTTTATTAAATTTAATACTGGTTACATTCAAAAGGGCTTCACTCATTGCTCATTTGGTAAATAAACAAAAAATGAAACAAAACTCTCTTTTAAGTTTTGTGTGTATGCTAAAAATTCGAATCCTACTGTACTACTAGTATTCCTTTATAATTGGCAAGGCTATATGTTTTTCAGACAAGAAAGCTTCCAAGTATTATGACGAGATGTGTGACACTGCAAACGCTTGTGGAGATTTACCAGGTGAGTAGGACGTTTAAATATACAAAAGGAACGATCCAAATGCATAAGGCGAAGAAAAACCAACTACCTCGTGGCCAGAAAAAAAATCGAAAAAAGGATCAACACATTCTACATAACTCTACATGAGAACTTAACATGGACAACTAGAACACCAACACAAGACCAGGGTTGATCTCTGGTCGATTAATCATAAACCACGAATTTAAACCATAAACAATCTTCTGTATTCAAAACAATTGCATTTGATCACGTTGGTCAAATTGCTTTATAAATTTGTCGACATTTGTTTGCGATAAATAAAGTAAAGTACCTACCAGAAATTTGTCTTCTATAGATCATAGATTTATTCCATGAATACCAAGTGGTATACGACATCCCAGTGAATTATCAAAATGAAATAATATCAATCAACATATATTTCAGGTATAACCCTGGGTCCAACCATATGTATGACTATTATCGAGATTGTCAGTTACTGTATCCTAGCTGTTACCATGGTGATAGCTATCGTAGCACTTGTTATCATATGTTACGTCAGAAGGAAACTGGTCATTGCCAAAGAAAATCTGGAGAAAAAGAGAAATAGCTCCTGGGCACGTGTACAGAATGCACTGAAGAAGGGCGGGGCATCTGGTCAGAAACCACCATTGAGATCGTCACAAGTAGATGGTTGGGTGTAACAAATATTGATTAACCGATAGATACCTGAGTTTGCTGTTTGCAGCCTGTCCTAAATTGTTGTTAAAACATATATACACTGTATACAATTGCTTAACAAATAGATGCTTGGAATTTTCTGTACGTCATTAAACACAAATAAAATGTTTTATGGAAAACGTTTTAACATAAATATTTTTTAATGCAGATTAGAAGTCATTGCTTGATATCCAACATAAATATACTATTTATTGGATAATCTCCAGCACATAACAGGTACAAATATCAAAAATAGGGGTACAGCACCCAACATTGTGTTGTTATCTTAATCACTATAAAAACAAACAAATATGTAACAAAGAAGACTTACAAAAAGACAAATAGACAAAGCACATTAGCAAAAAATGAAAGACAAGAATACAAAAATTATCATAGAACAATAACTCAATGACGGGATGTATAAGTACAGAACCACGTCAAACATGTATGCATCAAAGAAACACAACATGGCATATAGACAAACTACATAAGCAAAACTGAAAGACAAGAATACAAAAATGGTGAGAACAATAACACAATGAGGGATAAATAAGTACAGAGTCTCGATTAATGGATATCTAAAAAAAAACCAGACTACGCAGTAGATTTACAGTAATTCAAAAGGACAAATAAAAGAATAATATAGTTCTAGTCCAGTCCTGGCCTCAGTGATTTATTTTCATTTTTTTTTTTTTTTGAGTCCAGCTCGCCCTCACAATATTAAGACAATTAATAACGTCAGTATCCATAATCTATACTTTAAGAACATCGTGTATTATTTGTGAAGTTTGTAACTTCTGTATAATAAACTCATCATATTCAATTTTGTATTTACACCAGACGCGCGTTTCGTATACAAAAGACTCATCAGTGACGCTCGAATTCAAAAAAATTTAAAAAGGCCAAATAAAGTACAAAGTTGAAGAGCATTGAGGACCAAAATTCCAAAAGGTATTCTATTCATGAGGTAGAAAAGCTTTAGAGTGCATTTCTTTCTAACACAAACGATGCAAACGGCTAAGTCAGCACATGTTTTGATGATTTGTTTCTAACATACGTTTGCAAAGTTTACGTAAACTTTGACAAACTATGCACTAGCTAGAAATGCGTCTACAGTTTGTCGTCTATCGTTTGTAAGTACAAACGCTACATTTGTTGAAAAGAAGGACGAAAGATATTAAAGGGACAGTCAAACTCATAAATCGAAAATAAACTGACAACGCCATGGCTAAAACTGAAAAAGACAAACAGACAAACAATGGTACACATGACATTGCATAGAAAACTAAAGAATAAACAACACGAACCCCACCAAAAACTAGGGGTGATATCAGGTGCTCCGGAAAGGTAAGCAGATCCTGCTCCACATGGGGCACCCGTCGTGTTGCTTATGTGATAACGAATCCGGTAAATAATCTAATTTGGTAGGTCACATTCATGAAAGGGAAGGGGACTGTAGTTACGACGTAAGGAGCATATCCGATATCGTCTGTGAAACAGTTATTTCATAACGGTCAACCAACTCGTGATGGCGTTCGTAAAATTTACGAAGGAATGCTTACACCTTCACCATTTGGAACTCTTGGTTTAATAGATTCCTTGTGAGCAGCAACCCTCTATCTATGATAGGAAATGCAAGCACGGGAATATCTTCAACCTGATTTAACGATGTATTTGTTTCTACGTTTGTAAAAAAAGTATGTTTACCAACAACATATGCATGCATTATTGAAAGTTCAAACAGGGTCAGTAAACACTGATTAAACGATGTATTTGTTTCTACTTTTGTCGCGTTTAGGAAACAACAACAAACACCACACAACGTTTACAAAATTTTGGTTAGAAAGAAATGCACCCTTAGTATTTCACAAATTCAAATCTTTTATACTAAACAGTTAATTTATAAAATATGACAATATAAATGATAATTCATGCTGACTACTGGGCTAATGTTATTTGGTCTCTAGTAACAAATAAGGTGACTCGGCTTCACGAAATATTTATGATTCTGATTTGACAAGACTCCCCAATAGACTGAAACACACTCAGAATGTGACAGTGTCAAACATGTCTGTGAGCACTCAACCTTCCGACAACCTGTATCAGTGTTGCAACAGCACACCATTACAACATAATATAAAAATCAGTTGAAAAAGGTTTACCTCATTAGATCGATACAACGAAAAACACCAAACAAATACACAGACAGGGCATTACAGGTTATATATCCACCACCATCCGTAACACCAAACAAATACACAGACAGGGCGTTACAGGTTATATATCCACCACCATCCGTAACAACAAACAAATACAGACAGGGCGTTACAGGTTATATATCCACCACCATCCGTAACAACAAACAAATACACAGACAGGGCGTTACAGGTTATATATCCACCACCATCCGTAACAACAAACAAATACACAGACAGGGCGTTACAGATTATATATCCACCACCATCCGTAACACCAAACAAATACACAGACAGGGCGTTACAGGTTATATATCCACCACCATCCGTAACACCAAACAAATACACAGACAGGGCGTTACAGGTTATATATCCACCACTATCCGTAACACCAAACAAATACATAGACAGAGCGTTACAGGTTATATATCCACCACCATCCGTAACACCAAACAAATACACAGACAGGGCGTTACAGGTTATATATCCACCACCATCCGTAACACCAAACAAATACACAGACAGGGCGTTACAGGTTATATATCCACCACCATTCGTAACAACAAACAAATACACAGACAGGGCGTTACAGGTTATATATCCACCACCATCCGTAACAACAAACAAATACACAGACAGGGCGTTACAGGTTATATATCCACCACCATCCGTAACAACAAACAAATACACAGACAGGGCGTTACAGGTTATATATCCACCACCATCCGTAACAACAAACAAATACACAGACAGGGCGTTACAGGTTATATATCCACCACCATCCGTAACAACAAACAAATACACAGACAGGGCGGTACAGGTTATATATCCACCACCATCCGTAACAACAAACAAATACACAGACAGGGCGTTACAGGTTATATATCCACCACCATCCATAACACCAAACAAATACACAGACAGGGCGTTACAGGTTATATATCCACCACCATCCGTAACACCAAACAAATACACAGACAGGGCGTTACAGGTTATATATCCACCACCATCCGTAACAACAAACAAATACACAGACAGGGCGTTACAGGTTATATATCCACCACCATCCGTAACACCAAACAAATACACAGACAGGGCGTTACAGGTTATATATCCACCACCATCCGTAACAACAAACAAATACACAGACAGGGCGTTACAGGTTATATATCCACCACCATCCGTAACACCAAACAAATACACAGACAGGGCGTTACAGGTTATATATCCACCACCATCCGTAACAACAAACAATGTCATTAAGTACAGATCTGAGAGTATTCGTAGTACGTTAACTGACAGAAATATATAGTTCAAAGCTAACAACAATCAATTAAAATATAAAGCTAAAATATCAATCAGTACAAAAAGAGGGACGAAAGATACCAAAGGGACAGTCAAACTCATAAATCTAAAACAAACTGACAACACCATGGCTAAAAATGAAAAAGACAAACAGAAAAACAATAGTACACATGACACAACATAGAAAACTAAAGAATAAACAACACGAACCCCAACAAAAACTAGGGGTGATCTCATGAGAGATGTACAAATGTACACATCAAAAATCCAATGGATTTGGTGTAAAGGCGTCATTAACAGTCAGAGAAATATGACCTTGTGCAATGCTAAAATATAGGTATTGATAGATTGTAGTTAGTTAAACGTTAACGGAATATAAAGTGCATCAAAATGTTCTGACAAAAAATGGTACATAGTTAAATTTTGATCAATGCATACTAATAGTGTTGGCAAATCTTTAAAACAATACTTTTAGTTAATACTAGAACACACGCGGGTATGTGAAAAAATGAACTGACTCGTTGCATGTACCAGTGTTAGACCTGTGCTTGTCTCACCATATTACAATTTTTTAATGATATTATGTGGATGAGTTAATATAATAAAAAGTGGCTAACATTGTCTATCCGCAAGTATTTCATAAACATAATTGAGTTGAACTAAGATCTATTTAAATATGTCTTTTTTAAATCTCCTAATGATTGCTCTCCCAGAATACTCATTCTTCCTAGCTACATTTACATTTAAATGTTTACTATTGTTGGGACAAGCACGCCATAGAGCAGATAACAGCCGAAGGCCACCAATGGGTCTTGAAAAAAAACCGAGAAAAATTCCGCACCCGGTAGTAGTCCTCGGCTTGCCCCTAAATACAAACGTGTACTAGTTCCAACACAAATAAATGAACTAACATTACAAAAATATACATGCATACAACAATAACAAAGGCCAGAGGATCCTGATTTTTCTCTCTTTTATTTTGTTTTATTTCTTTTAATCCTGGAATCTTTGATGAGTGTATTTATCAGCTTGTTATTTTGAAAAAAAAGTAGCGAACATCTTTAAACATAACTTCATTTCTTTTCTAAACTCACGGAGATTAACAGCTTTAAGAGATTTCTTATTTTATTTGTTTTAAGTTGTTGGACTGCTGACTCAGTTAAAAATACCCAGTTTGAAATCTCTTTGTATTCATCAATTTATAAAAGATACTTTTATGAGAAATTTATTTTATAAAAACCTAAACTACAGGAACAGTTATCATTAGTTTATTGGAACTGTTAGTTTTTAACCCGGGTTAGTTTTTTTTCTTTATCGATTTATGAGTTTCGAACAGCGGTATACTACTCACTACTGTTGCCTTTATTTATCATGCCGTTTTGAATTTTAAATGTCTTTAAGGTGAGCGTGCATCTAATGGTATAAAAAAATCAAAATATAATAACCAAATGCATAAAGGACGTCTATACTTAATCCTTAATTTATTTGTTTTGTTTAATCGCATTTATAGTGCAAGTAAATTGCAGACTGTATACAAGGGATTAAACCCATAAGTTTACATTACAATAACAGATTCTATGTTATGTTTTATTATATCTATGTTGTCTAAAATGTTTAAGCATTGTAAGATTTTTCCGTTTGCTATCTTCTTTATCTTCTTTACTTTATTGTTTGAGATAACAAATGGAACATCTCCTACCGGTTGTAGTTATGACAGTGCCTATTCATCAACAGGGGTGTATACTTGTGTATTTGGAAGCTACTCGGAACCTTTGACTTACTCAGCGTTTTCAAGTCCTCTTCCACAAAGACTGAAGATCACGAATTTAAACGGAAACTTGCCAGCCAGTGGAAGTGCATTTTCGGGATTCTCAAGTTTTACCTCTGGTTCGTTCGACAGAAATTACCAAGCTTACCTCGAACTAGTCTGTACTACGTCTGGTTCGATAACTCTTACAACGAGTACTTTCACCGACATGAGTTATCTACAGGAAGTTAAGTTTTCTTTTTGTAACATAGTTTCCTTATCAAATGGCATTCTAGGGCCATTCGGAAGTCTGAACTCATTGATATTTGAACACGGATCCATAGCGTCTTATTCGACAGACTTTTTGACATCTGTTACGATTGAATCACTTGCTGTTGCTGAACCTAAGGGAGAGCTTATTATAAAGGATTGTTCAATTACACCAACTACAATACCAGCAGGTGTGTTCGACGGACAAACTTCGATACGAACAATACAATTAGTAAAAGCTGGGATTACAGCTATTGATGCTTCAGCGTTTAGTCTGACAACTCAGCTCAATTATATGTCTCTGGTCGACAATTCTATTACGTCATTGGAGAGTAATCTCTTCACAAGTATGAAAAGTCTGTCGTCCATTGATCTAGGTGGACTTGCTTATGACTGTTCCTGTTCAAATTTAGACGTCCTAACGTATTCTAGTGAAAACTCTGTAAAACTGCCGTCTGACTTAATCTGTAACACACCAGCTAGTTACCAAGGTATGTTTTTTATTAAAAAATGAAATTCGTTTACTTTGTTAAATAATTCAAGTGTTATCCTTACCTTTAAAAAACAGCACCTGTAAAAAATTTAAACACAGTTTAAAATAGTGACGGAGCTTTAACTGACAGAGATATATTTTACTTTCAAATATCCTGTTATCTGTTTGGATTCTTACGCAGGTAGTCTAGAAATAGGAAAAAAACAAGCCTGAAATGGGTGTTTTCAAAAACTGTTTTATTATAATTTAAAACATAAAATGCTGATCGGACAATCAGGTACAACAATATTTGGATTTTTAGATAAATGATTATTAAATATGCTTGGTATATTTGTAGATAAAAAGGCGACAAAGTTTTACGCTGAGACCTGTGCTACAGTGTCAAGTTGTTCAGGTAAATTTCGATTTTGGTTTCTTTCAAAATAAATTGTTTATTTATACCGGTATGTGCTGATTGTTTATTTATACCGTTATGTGCTGATCTGAATGATCAACTGATTTTTGTTGTTGTTGATTTTATAACTAACCAAGGTAATAGAGATGATTGAATGTCCCCAGAAGTTTCGTCCCCGCGATAACCGATTATCAGTTAGTGTATGACTTATAAGTATACCCGTCCGTTTTACTAGTGTATGACTTATAAGTATACCCGTCCGTTTTACTAATTCATTGATTGTTAGTGTTTAATCAAACTTTCAACACTATTTCCTATTAGCTATTACAATATCACGTTTCAGAACAAGTAGGGTACAATGCCAATTTCATAAAATCGATTCAAATTAGCGGTAATTGTTGATTAAAATTCCGAGACGATTTTTGTTCGAGCACACGTCAAATTAATTCCGGCCACGAAACCGGTTCATGCTATACGAACGCCCCCCCCCCCCCCCCGAAAAAATCT
The DNA here is from genome assembly GCA_019925275.1 of Mytilus edulis. Taxonomy (NCBI): domain Eukaryota; kingdom Metazoa; phylum Mollusca; class Bivalvia; order Mytilida; family Mytilidae; genus Mytilus; species Mytilus edulis. Next base: position 7,897,054 of record CM034359.1, read on the forward strand.
ATTCCTTACCGAATCCTAAATCGTCGAAGATAACCTTTTTTATTGTTGCTAGAAGTCGGCGGGTCAGGAAAACTGGCAATTATATTCAAGGAAGATTGGGATCGAACGCACATGCCGTGGACGGGGTTCGAACTCATAACCAACGTGACAGGCTAGTGATACAGTAGATCAATATATAGACCACTAGGTCACTAACGGCCCCCATATCCCTTTAATTGTTATCGTCCTCCTCTTTTTATCAGCGTTCCCCAAAATCTATATTAGATAAGTATATCATCTCCCTTTTTGAAACATCTTTTAGTTATTGTATCTATTCGATATGTTCTCTTCGAATGAGAAAAGAAATATTTGCCACTGGACGTTTAGTAATTTAAACGTCAATGAATGAACCAAAAGCATTGTTTATATTTATTGATTTTATTGTTGATGTGTTAAACTTTAGCTTGAAAAAGAATTCTACTTTGATTTAAGTTGCGGTCGAATTTTAATACTTACTTTAATTTGATTGTAGGTCTGTCTTGTTATACTGCGATAGAAATCGTAGGATTCGTCTTACTAGGCCTGGCACTAATTGTCGCATGTGTTGCCTTGGCAATGATTTGTCATGCAAACGACAAATAACTTCTGCTGCAATAACATCCAGGAGAAGACGACCAAATAGATGGTCAAAAATGAAAAATGCCATGAGAGCTACAAATCGTGGTCGTCGAGGAGAAAAGCCACCGATGAAATCCAAATATTGAGGTTATATGAAAACGAATGGATTCAATTAAGGAAATTTTCTGATTTCCTTCATAAAGTAATCAAAGTATATTGATGCATGTATCAATAGAACAATAAAAAAAATTTAAAAATCACGATTATTTTATTCAATGTCTATCTTTCATTCGTGTCAATAAAAATGGCGGTTTTGTTTTGTGTATTCTGTAGTTTGAATTAGAGACGTGCGAGTAGTTGTCGATGGTAGCATCCACACAGAACTATTTAAAAGAAATAAATGATGAAGATAAGACACTTTAATACAGCTTCCTTTGAATCCGATACGTCCGGCTTCATCAGATGTCCTCGAAATGAATAAAAAGCCAAAATTTACGCCAGATAAAAATTAATTTACCTTTAACTGTGTTTTACGAAAAATCAAATTACTTACATTTTGAAAATTATAATTACAATGTATGATACATTTGTGTTTATTCGTATTTAAAAAAATAAAAATGTCATATAAAAAAAATATGCTAAAAAAATTAAGAAGTTGTGGTTTGATTGCCAATGAATCAACTCTATCGTAGACAAAATGACGTACAAGTTAACTTCTATAGGTTACTGAACGACCTTCATCACATAGCAATTAGCTATAAAGGACTCAAAGACGAAACAATGCTAAACAATTGAAAGGAGAAAACTAATGACATAATATATGTACAAAACAGTAAACGCGATATTTAAATTGACATTTTTTACTGTATGATAAACTTAATTCATAACATATATTTAAAATAATGAGTTTACGATAATCCATGTTAATCCGACTAAACCTTTCTATAATACTCCACAAGATGTTAGACCCAACTATTTTACTGAACAGCCATTGACATATTTTAGATATGGATTCATAAATGTTTTATGTACAACTTGTTATTATACTTTGAATTAGTACCAACTTGTGTAATTAGTTTTTGTAGTACAAACTTGTGTAATTAGTTTTTGTAGTACCAACTTGTGTAATTAGTTTTACACGATGAAAACAATCATCAATGTATTGAATGTTCTACTGTTTCTTCTACTGATCAACTTTTCCTCGGGTGCTCATCCCGCCGGTGTTCATACGATGGCACGTTAACATCAACTGGACTATATACTTGTGATTCAGGAAGTTACACTGCACCTCTAGCCTATAGTTCTTTCTCAAGTCCTCTTCCACAGAGATTGAAGATTACTGGTATAACAGGGACATTCACCTCTCAACTGTCAGGATTCTCAAGCTTCTCCACTGGTTCCTTTGACGCCAATTATCCAGCAAGCCTCGAACTGGAATGTTTGTCGTCTAATTCGTTAACGTTATCTAGTGTCTCCTTCACAGATATGGGTTATCTCCAGGAAGTTAAATTCAGTTTCTGTAACATAGTATCGTTGACTTCCGGTATGCTGTCTCCATTCGGAACACTCAATTCCTTACGATTTGAAGGGGTTCTATTGCTTCATATTCAAATAGCTTTCTAACTGGACTCATAGTGGAACCCGTGACATCAACTCCAGAACCGAAAGGAGAACTTGTAATTAAAGATTGTATGATTACCCCGTCGTCCATACCAGCCGGGACATTTGACGTTTTGACAACAGTAAAGTCGATTCGTGTAGAGAACGCCGGTGTTACAGCAGTTGACAGTTCACTATACAATCTTGCTGTAGCTGTAGATGATGTATCTTGGCGGATAACTCTATAACCACTCTAGACAGTGCTATATTTAGCAGCCTGAAGGGTCTATCTGATATAAACCTTGACGGGATACCGTATGATTGTACTTGTACCTCCCTAGTATTTCTACAGTCTTTGTCTCAGAACTCTATCCGCTCGGCGGGTCCCATCTGTAATACGCCAGCTGCCTATCAAAGTAAGTAACATTGCATCTGTTTTAAATTCAGCCCGTTTCAAGTCAAAACACTATAATTACCAACAGTAATTATTTGAAAACAACTCCAAATTAAAGAAGACCTAAACATTGCCGAAAATATACAAACTAGTGTTGTGTCATTTATATGTTTTAGTTCTTCTCTCTCTGTATAATGTATGTTTGTGTGTGCTTCACCAATATGGGTGTATTTGCAAATACATTATTTTAATTTTAATTCACATTAATTCAACAGGTTAAACATTTGTGTAAACAAATATAAAATATATCATACATCTGCTACACTCCTGTTTAATTTAAAGTTTCAAAATCATAGTTTAAAAAGTTGGTCACGGAAAGAAAAAAGTAAAAAACTATAAAAGGATTCCAAAATGATCTGCATGAAAACAACAGCCGTCAACACTCCTATGCACAATAATCAATAAACTGATACACTCATGTGCTACCATATATAAAATTAGCCAAAAAGATGTTTTTTCTTAATGAGTTCATGCATGTGAGATCATATCGAATAAAAGAATGTTCATTCATAGAAAACTAATGTATAAAGAGGTGGTGTTGTGCATACCATACGTCAATGAGACAGAAATTAACAACACATAAAACAACCGAGGTCGTAATAATTAAGCAATAGACATGTGTTTATATTACAAATCAAGGAATCATCGTTCAAGTGTAGAAAATAGTAAACATGACTTTAGCAGAAACCGAACAAAGAATCTAGACATTTTCAAGGTTTTTTTAAAATCTTTACCGAAGCAGGGTGCTTTTTTGATTTTTTTCAGGAATGATATTTGATTGTTTACTCTTTTTACATCAGTTTTTTCAAATTAATTGATTGTGTATGCATCTCAAGTGTAATCTTAATTGTTATTGTAGACAAGAAAGCGACAAAATACTATGCAGATTCGTGTGATCTAAGTGTGAGCTGTGCAGGTTAGTATATTACAATAACATGAAGTATTTTATTACAGTAACATACTCAATGCCATGAAAAAAAAATCTGAAATCACTATGTTTTACTTTCACTTCTGGTAAATATTTCATGAGCCAATGGAAAAATCAGCCTTCACATTTTTGAAGGTGTGTATGAATACAATAATACAAGAGAATCCCGGATTGAAAACACAGAAAGTAAAACCGAACGTTTTAGATCCTTGTAAAAGTAGCTTACCAGTATTGATATAGTATATTAATAAGATTGTCATTTCTTGTTGTTTTAACATTAATATTTTTAAAAACCTCTTTACATTCACTAAGTACTGTACACATGGAAAAAAACAGTTCAAATGTAAGCTTACATGCAATTTAAAGACTATATCTACAAGACTGTTGGACCAACTAATATGATTTTAGTATAAACTTATTGTCAAATTGTTAATAATGAATTATATGTATGATATTAGTGTACCTTTATGTTTAGATATAGCCATTGGATCAACCTGTATGACTGTGTATGAGCTTGTTGGTAGTATTTTAAGCTTTGTTACCCTAGTGTTAGCGGCAATAGCACTGGTTATCATTTGCCATACCCGACGTCAGCTCATGGCAGCAACCTCTAACCTGGAAAAGAACAGGAACAGTGGATGGTCTAAAGCCAAGGATGCTATGGATACAAATAGATCCATCAAACCTCCAATGAGAGGATCACAGGCTGTACATGGTTGGGGATGAGATCTTAAGTACGACTACATGGATCGATAGTTGTCAGTGGTACGACATGGACTAATCGAAACTATATTTTTAATTTGTTATAAAGTAAATGGAAAAAAAACATGTATTTTAACTTAATGTTATTATATAAGTATGTTTTCAAAATTAACGTAAATACCCGTAATATAATTTTGTTTCCCAATTTTACCGTTATATAGAAAAGTCTCACACGTGATCAAGATCCAAAAGTTAATGCACATATTTAAATATCAAACATAAAAAGGGTCGAAAATTATGAAAGGGGCATTTAGGGGCATTCAATACAGTTTCTATCCCATAATGATTTTTTACAAAAAATTACATACAACGGAGCTATTTTTTACCAAAGTGTTTCAAGCATTTAATAAAATATATCGCTTCATATTTGCAACTTATTTCCCAAATAGTAAAAATGTGTTATGTTGTTATTGACATTTTCTCAACCTTTTATGAATTATTAGTTTTAAAAATGTGATCTTAAACGGTGCTCGTGGGAAAATTACACCATTCTGAAATCGAGAAAAAAGCAGCGAAAGATATTAGAATCAAACCCAAACAGAGAAAAAACAAAATAAGGTTACAATTAATTACATAACAAACAAAACCAAAAACAGAGAAAAATTATAAGAGGGTACAACTAATTACATTTACAACAACTCAAAACAGGTTATGAGACAACAGTTGTCAGACAAACAACACAATCATTTCTCCTTGTCGGCCTTATATCAACAACAAACATTTGTTCATTGTGCTTGTTAGTCCAATATCAACACGTACTGTTACGGTACAGTCAAGTGTTCCTAACATTCTGAATTGATAGACAGCAATGTTGCTGAAATCCGTTTCATTTGAACTATTTCGGATAGTTGTTTCATTGGCAATCTAACAAAATCTGCTTATTTTATATGAAGACAAAATTAAAAGACCCTGATAGCCATATTAGGTAAAGTCACAAAAACAACGCAGCTTTAAATTGTTAAAGATAAATGATGACCCCTCCTCCTCGAACTCGAAAATGTTGAAACAAATATCTGTATATATCTATTAACGATCTACTTTTAAGATAAAACTGTGAAATTATATTGTCCGTCAAAAAGCTTGAAATGTCTCCTTGTTTTGCCAATATTTAAGCCAAATGTTGCTCTATTGTTTGTTCAAATATCATTAAATCATTAAGAGCCTGTGCATTCTCCTTGTCGGTCAAAATTAAAAACCTTTAGTGTCTGTGCCTGTATCAAGTCTATATATATGGTCTATTTTTGTTCGTATACTTGATATTTTTGGAGGAATGAGTCGATACTGTGTTATATTTTCAAGTGTACTTTTTTTTTCTCGACAAGGACCAATATCCAAAGTGCTTATGAATTCTCGGTATGCTTATGAACGCAATCTATGTATTACTAATTATTAAACCAGGGATATCGTGACCATAAATTACTTAAAACCTTTACTAAATTTTTCCATAGATATAAAGATTTGGTTTTGAAGTTTGGTTGTACTTGTAGAAAACTTATTTCAAACGGGATAGCACATCCTCATTTTTACGGAAATGTTGTTAACTCTGCCCGAAAATTTAGAAATGATCCATGTAAACTTGTCGCTCCTTTAAATAAACTTATTCTAAAAGGTTAACCATTCAATACTTTAATAAGATCATTGAATATTGTTTTATTGGTATAAATATTGATTTTGTTATCAGTAAATTAAAAGTTAACTAAATATTACTAGTATGTTTTATACATATAATTTAATTTTGGATGTAACGCGTCTTCTGATTGGCTGACGTTATTTTGTTAAGAACCCATAGACATAATTTAGTCATGTGACCGTGACGTCATCAACGTTTTTTCGTGGTTTTCTACGGTTTAAAATGGAATTTAGAATTAAATTATAAGAAATGACTGTAATATTTTTTCTGTCTATTCGAAATAACATAAAAAATGTGGTGCACACTGTTAAATAACCCGCTACGCGCGTTATTTAGTTTGCACCAAATTTTTTATGTTATTTCTTCATAGACAGAAAAAATATTACAGTCATTCCTTAAATACATATTCATGGATTTACAATCTGTCGATACCTGTAACTTGGCATTGCACAAGGTCATGTTTTTCTCTGGCTGTTTATGGCGTCTTTACACTAAATCCATTGGATGTTGGATGTGTACGGATTGATAGTTTAGTCCTAGATGCATGATTGTTTTATTAGTTGTTAGTGGCTTTGAACTAGCTATATATATATAGCTGTCAGATAACTGCGGGTACTCTCAGATCTGTTCATTGTGTCGTTTTGTGTCGGGATGTATAAGTACCCGGCCGCGTCCACTTGTATTTTTGTCCATCTGATGAGTTAACCCTTTTTCAACTGATTTTTATAGTTCGTTCTTATGTTGTACTGTTATACCACTGTCCCAGGTTAGGGGGAGTGTTGGGATCCCGCTAACATGTTTAACCCCGCCACATTATTTATGTAGTATGTGCCTGTCCCTAGTCAGGAGTCGGTAATTTAGTGGTTCACGTTTGTTTATTTGTTACATATTTGTTTTTCGTTCATTTTCTTATATAAATAAGGCCGTTAGTTTTCTCGTTTGAATTGTTTTACATTGTCTTATCGGGGCCTTTTATAGCTGACTATGCGGTTTGGGGTATGCTCATTGTTGAAGGCCGTACGGTGACCTATAAGTGTTAATGTCTGTGTCATTTTGGTCTCTTGTGGACAGTTGTCTCATTGGCAATCATACCACATCTTCTTTTTTTATATTATGAGGTGTGTTACGTTCTATAATAACGTTACTCTTTGTATTGTTGATCATTCTTGCAATTTACCTGTTTTAACTTTTAGTGGAAAAAGCTTTATTTCAGGGGTAATAACTCAGGGGCCTGGTTTTCGAAAGTATCTTATGACTAAGACATGTCTTATGATGGTCTTATGACATGTCATAGTCGTAAGATATGTTTTCAAAAGTGTCCCATGTTACGATTTGTCATAACTTTTGTCGTAAAATTAAGACCCCTCGCGACATGACTTATGATGGTCTTATGATTGTCAACTAAAATTTTAATCACTTTTCATGTATAATTTCATGTTAATTGCAATACAAATATTTGTTGTGTTTCTCAGTATGCTAAATAGTAAAGATTTTATTTTCTCAACTACTTTAATTAAAATTTGAATCTCCTGCGACGTAAAATTTGGAATTATTTTTTAACTCCTGGTTTTGTATAATGAATATACATATTATTTCGTTCCTAGTATATTTGACAGTTACTGTACTTTATTATCGGTGCATGGGCATTTCGTTAAGCGGGTACTCGATGTACCGAATCTAAAAAGTATTCACAGTTAAATAACAATGCATGTATGATAATACACGAAAGCGAAGTTCAAGATTTATTATATATTACAAACTAAATTTAAACAAATTATCAACTCATATTTCAATTCCTTTTTGCATAAAATTTCATGTTCATTATAATGAAAAAAAATAAAATAATTCGTAAATATTTAGAATTGTAATAATTAATATGCTCATACTTTTCATTTTTCATTTTTATATTCATCACTTTTTAATCATTATTTAAAATAATAGAAAATAATGTTCCCTTATGACAGTCATAAGAGCATCATAGCAATGACTCTCTTAAGACAGCTTTGATTTACATCCTATGACATATCATATGATAGTCATAAGATCATCATAAAATATGTCCTAAGATATATCTTATGACATATCTTATGATACTTTCGAAAACCAGGCCCCAGGTTTACTGATTTTTCTGACATTTTTATGTAACTGTCGTGCTGAAGATTTTTGCAATTTGCACTTTAAATGCAAATGACGCTATCATTCAACAAAAGGCTGTCACAACGACAGCAAACCGGATTTATTAACATTTATTTGTGTCCTGGCAATATCACAAGAACCCTAACTGATGAACGGTGAAAGTGAAAATCGTCAATATCAAATTTGACCTGCATTTTGTCATCAGTATCAACATATTAAAATTTGAAAGAGCTAAAGTTGAATGGTTCAAGAGTAAATGCAACAACATCGATGGAAACGACATTTTTTGATCTTTCAAGAACCATAACTCCTGAACGGTAAAAGTCAAAATCGACATTATTAAATTTGACCTCCATTTTGTCATCAGTAACAACATATTAAAATTTGAAAAGCTTTGGTTGAACAGTTCATGAGTAAATGCACGGACATGACTGGAAACGCCATTTTTCAATCTTTCAAGAACCATAACTCCTGATTGGTAAAAGTCAAAATCGTCATTCTTGAACTTGACCTCCATTTTGTCATCAGTAACAACATATTAAAATTTGGGAAGCTTTGGTTGAACAGTTCATGCAAAAATGCACGGACACGACTGGAAACGCCATTTTTCAATCTTTCAAGAACCATAACTCCTGAACGGTAAAACTCAAAATCGTCATTCTTGAACTTGACCTTCACTCTGTTGTCAGTAACAACATATTAAAATTTTAAAAGCTTTGAATGAACGGTTCATGAGTAAATGCATGGACAACATTTGGTTGCCGCCCGCCCGACCGCCCGCCGTACATCCCCAAATCAATAACCGACATTTTTGTCACAAAAATCCGGTTAAAAACTGAAAAAAAGATGTGGTTTTACGGGCAAAAAGAAAATACTCAAAGATATGTCTACAGATTTTACTACTTTGCAAGTTCAAGGCATCTGCATTCTGTATTCTGTGTCCTGTCTGACAATATAGGCACACCTTCAGAATGAAGTCAAGAATATCTTTTTACCAGTAGAATGTTATAAATTAAAAGTATCCAACCACCAATAGAATAAGTATAACGATGTACACTATTTACAATTGTCGGTATATCTCTACACCAATATCACACACGTTCTCGTCTATAAAATTTAGAAATGAGTCCTTAGATAGCATGAGATTTGCAGTCCACACAACCATTTTCTTAAATAAAACTGTGATCTTATATCAATTTTCTATATCTTTTTTGCATCTTGTTGTGCTGATTTTTTTTTGGTGTTTTATACGTTTATCATACCTCCTTTAGTTTTCACAGTCAACAACTGTTTTACATTGAAAAAAAAAATATAAATATAAAAAAGTAGATGTGGTATGATTGCTAATAAGATAACTCTCCACAAGTTACCATAATGACACATTAATTAACAACTTTAATCGGTCACCGTACGGCCTTCAACAATGAGCAAAGCCCATACCACATAGTCAGCTATAAAAGGCCCCGAAGTTACAATGTAAAACAATTCAAACGAGAAAAACTAACGGCCTTATTTATATAAAAAAAATAAGCCTTTATAGCCACAATAAGACATCCAACTGTAGGGCATTAGCTAAAACCCCGTTGTAACTTCTTTCCGCTCGTTATTTTAAATATCCTTTCTGATTAATATGAAAGGATTTATGAAGGGGAACCTCTTCAATAGACAGACATGACTGATACTGTATTCATCCTCATTACAATTACTGTTTGCAATATAGATAATTATTAAGTTAGAAATACAGCAAATTCTGTCAATCTGCAAAAAATACTTAGTACATGTATCAATCATTGGAGAATAAAGTTTGAGCTGAAGATAACTACAAAAAACGTTATGTCAAATTTAAAATATTTTATACACTTGGTATGATTGCAAATGTCACAATTATCTTTACAAGACAAACAGACTATTGAATGTAACTTTAGATCATTGTTCAGCCTTCAACCATGAGCATTATCTACGCCACACCTGAAAGTAAGCTTAACAGAACCTACACGTAGCTGCCATTCAAAAGAGTAAACCTACGGCTTGTTTTTGCCAAAATCAGACATACTACAAAAATAAGATAAAAACAACCAAGACTAGATTATCTCAGAGACAGCAATTTTAAGACGAGATAGAGTTTCTTTTAAAAGAGGGACAGTCAAACTAATAAATCGGAAAAAAACTGACAACGCCATGGCTAAAAAAAAAAGGGACTAACAGACCAATAACAGTACACATGACACAACATAGAAAACTAAAGACTTTAGGCCAATTGCGTGTGACGAATTGGCGAACACAGAGACTCAGAGCGTCTGCATTTTGCGATCTTCTAATCAAATCCCCTACTTTTTCAACTTCAGTACTGTAATGCCATACATACTTTTGAAATAACTTTAATGTGATTTAATAACAATGAATAACAACTCCTAGCCATAACTAGGATGTATATCTAAACAGGTCACTCCTAGCCATAACTAAATGTATATCTAAACAGGTTAAATTATACGGACATATAAGGAGTTTATCTACTTAATCATGTTAATGTACATGAAAAACTACAATTATTTTAATTAATTCTGAAACAACACGATTCTATTGTTTATTTAATCTATCGTATTGAGGTGTATATTTTATTAAATATTATCTTTTGACCTTATTATTCAAAATTATTTATTTTACCACTGTGCCAATATTTCACTAATCGGTTTAATTGGATTTATGTGTATTTATACTTTAACCTTTAAAGAAATGAACTTTTAATGTAATTGCTTTCAATATGGCGGAATATATTTCTAAAATAGTAAGATAATTTAATAACAAAAAACAATGGGTCTTCATTTTCGTGTTTTTTTTGTTATATATGTTTTGTCATCAGCACTGGGGACCCTACCGGTTGTACATATGATGCTTCGACAATTTTATTCACCTGTAACGCAAGAAGTTGGAGTTTGCCTCTTGTATTTTCTGACTTTACAACTGCACAGCCGCAAAGACTGATGCTGAAAGATGTGATGGCGAAATATCAGCAAGTGCACCGAACGGACCAGCATTTTCTGGATTCAGTAGTATTAACACTGCAACTTTTGACCCAGACTATGCACCAGCCCTGTAATCATGTGTTATTTCGGAGGGCAGTTAATTTTGGACAAAGACGCGTTTGCCGATTTAGTTACGTTGAAGAAGTCAAAATCTAAATGTGATATTCTATCCATTCCGTTGAAGCATTCTCTTACTTTGGAGATGTCAATCTATTCCACATTCAAGGCGGATCCATTTCTAATATGGTGGCTGATAGTTTCAAAAACCCTGAACGTAAATCGAATGACAACAGTACCGAATCCTAAGGGAGAGTTCGCAATTATTAACTCAGAGCTGACGTCCGGTGCATTGGCGTTCGGAGCATTGTTTAATATGCCAAATATTGAACGAGTGCTGATTGAAAACGCTCACCTATCAACAGTAACATCCGACATGTTCTATGCTTTATCAAAGTTAAATTATGCTTCCCTGAACTATAACACGTTTACAACCATCCCGAACAACATGTTTGCCAATGTCTTTGGCCTTGCCTCATAGATATGTATGGCATCAGCTGGGACTGTTCCTGCGACAACCTCTGGTTCTTGGACTATTTATCAGAGAACAATATCACTATGAATGGCGACATAGTCTGTAGCACGCCTGTTGATTATGAACGTAAGTGACATTGTCTATAGCACTCCTGTTGATTACGAACGTAAGTTACATTGTCTATAGGACTCCTGTTGATTACAAACGTAATATGATTGCATAGTGGACCTGATTCCTAGTGACAATGCTATGGTTCTTGATTATTATCGAAGTAAGTTACATGTCTATAGTATCCTGTTGATATGAACGTAAGTAACATTGTCTATAGGACTCCTGTTGATTAAGAACGTAAGTTACATTGTCTATAGGGACTCCTGTTGATTACGAACGTAAGTTACATTGTCTATAGGACTCCTGTTGATTACGAACGTAAGTGACATTGTCTAAGACTTCGTTGATTAGAAGTAAGATGACAATGTCTGGCACTCCTATTGATTACGAACGTAAGTGACATTGTCTATAGACTACTGTTGATTACGAACGTAAGTGACATTGTCTATAGGACTCCTGTTGATTAAGAACGTAAGTTACATTGTCTATAGGACTCTGTTGATTACGAACGTTAGTGACATTCTGAAGCACTTCAGTTGATTAGGATAGTAAGAGACAATGTGCGTACGCACTCCTATTGATTACGAACGTAAGTGACATGGTCTATAGTACTACTGTTGATTACGAACGTAAGTGACATTGTCTATAGGACTCCTGTTGATAGACGTATTAATGTCTGAGACCCCGTGTTACGAAGTATGACATTGTTGTAGCACTCCTGTGATTACGAACGTAAGTGACATTATCTGTAACACTCCTGTTGATTACGAACGTAAGTGACATTGTATGTAGCACTCCACGTTATTACGAACGTAAGTGACATTGTATGTAGCACACCACGTTATAACGAACGTAAGTGACATTATCTGTAACACTCCTGTTGATTACGAACGTACAGTATGAACACTCCCGTCCTGTAGCACATCCTGTTGATTACGAACGTAAGAGACATTGTCTGTAGCACTCCTGTTGATTACGAACGTAAGATACATTGTCTGTAGCACTCCTGTTGATTACAAACGTAAGTGACATTGTCTATAGCAACTCCTGTTGATTACAACGTAAGTGTCATTGTATGTAGCACTCTGTTGATTACGAATGTACGTGACATTGTATGAAGCACCCCTGTTGTTTACGTAATACAATTGAGAATGGAAATGGGGAAATGTACCAAAGAGACAACAACCCGACCATAGAAAAAAAAACAACAGCAGAAGGTCACCAACAGGTGAACGTAAGTTGTTTTCAAAGTTGTTCTGGTACTTTATTGTATTGTACGTCTAAGTATGTGTTAAACCATACATTTGCTTTTAAGCACACATTAGAGAAAAAAATAATCTTATTCAACAAGGAAATAATTTACCTTAATGCATATTGATATAGATACACATTATCAATCTAATAATACATTATGGTCAGCACACGGTGCCCACTTGACGCAGTAATACGGTATTGTGCATGTACATGCATTGCCACTGTTGATAAAAGTATGTCATCGCTACTTTTCTCTTTCAGATAAACGTGCCACAAAGTACAACTTGGACACTTGTGTGACAGATGGGGTGTGTGGTAAAATAACAGGTAAACTCTTTGGGTTCTATGAATTTTAATAAAAGCAGATTTTAGGTATATATCCATAGTACAAAAACCCAACAACAAAATGACATAACAAGGTCAAGTAGTGTCTATATTCTAAAATATTACTTGCAAGACTAAAAGTAAGCAAAGAACTATTTCTACTAAGCAAGAAAAACATGATGAAAGATTAAAAAAATTTCAGTCTCTTAATAAAGGTAAAAAAGATTGGACATGATAATAATGTTGGTGATAAACTAATCCACGATTTGATTTTGATTGATTGGGTTGGGTCTCGTAGAGATCTATATTTTAACAAGAATATCGCAGACAATTTACCTTCCAGTTACATTTGCTGAACTCTTTTAGGTGGAAGGCGTCAGGTGCGCTCCAGTCTGAATCAATGCTTGTATTATTATATCAAATAACGTTGAACTATGTCATTACTTGTCGGTACTTGTAATAAATTATTTTCTAAAACCACTCAAAAATATTTTCTTTTTGTAATACTAGGTATTGCTATTGGTAGTACGTGTGTGAGTATGTTCGAGCTGATCAACTACATCCTCTTGTTAATCACACTGGTCATCTCATGTGCAGCTCTTGGTCTTATTATCCACACTAAGCGGCAAGTCAGTGACACCATAGAACCAAACAAACCTGAACAATCACCTAGCAGGAACACGAGCCAAAACAGAATTGCGAGCAATCAACGAGAGCCGCCGTCTTTAGAAGAGTTACAAGCTGGTCCATTGCCTAGGAAACAAACAGGAGCTACTATCAGTAACATGGATTCCATAGATACAGAAGCTTAATCAACGAAGTGCATGTACAGCTATAAAGTATTCTTTTCAAAGTTAACGAAAATATTTTAATATAAAGTAAAGTAATTTGTAATATATATCATTTCTAAGTTGTTTTCTTTATTTCTTTTATTGTATGTGATTGTATTTTGTATGTATTTATCTCTTGTGTCACATGTAAATGAGACGGAGTGTTTTTAAAATAAAGCATATTGTTTATTGTATATTGAGTATAAATATTCAAACAAGTGAAACTGCGAGCTACTGCTCACTGATGATACCCCCGCCGCAAGTGGATAATATTAATAGTGTAAAAATATGCAAGTGTTCGGTAAACAGGAAGTTGTCGAGTGATGAATCTGAAAACGCATCACACGGTATAGCTGACTTATATAAATCCTGAAACCAAATTTCAGAAATCCTTGTATTGTAGTTCCTGAGAAAAATGTGACGAAAATTTTCAACTTGGCTATCATGTGTAAAATCAGACAAGTGTTCGGTAAACAGGAAGTTGTCAAGTGATGAATCTGAAAACGCATCACACGGTATGGCTGACATATATAAATGTTGATATCAAATTACAGAAAGGGTGGATGTGTAGTTCCTGAGAAAAATGTGACAAAAGTTTCATGGGACGGACTGACTGACGGACGGACGGACTGACGGACGGACTGACAGACAGAGGTAAAACAGTAAACCCCCCCTTTTTTAAAGCGGGGGTATAATAAAAATACAGAACAATATAAGGTTGATCCATTCGTTGCGTATTAATTTGCATGGTTTGGGTTAGGTAAAAGCGAAATATCAAAGTTCAATAGAATACTGTTTTCTTATTGACTTTATGCAGATGTTGTCAAAACCTCGAATTCAAATTCTCACGATCATGATAATCACAAATATTTTCTTCAATCAACGACATTTTAGTACTCCCGAAACTACCTCAGTCTATATAGCTATGTGTATATGTTATTTGTATTTGTTCGTTGCCATTTGTTGCAGTTTTTAATTCAAGATGTTTTTATGTTTTCTGGTCTGTGCGTCCGTTCGTCCCACTTCAGGTTAAAGTTTTTGGTCAAGGTAGTTTTTGATGAAGTTGAAGTCCAATCCAATTGAAACTTAGTACACATGTTCCCCATGATAGGATCTTTGTAATGTTAATTCCAAATTATATTTTTAACCCCAATTTCATGGTCCACTAAACATGGAAAATTATAGTGCGAGTGGGGCATCCGTGTACTATGAACACATTCTTGTTTGTAATTATATTCTGTTTGAAATTCAAGTGTTGTTACTTCTCTTAGGCCAAGGAAAGTACAATGTATTAGGTTTTAACAAGTTTGCGAGTGAAATGTTTTTGCAGCTTCAATTAAGTTTTACGTGAAAGCCATGTCGATCACCTGCAGTCGTTTATCTTTATAAGTATGTTGTTAAGTTTTTTCCTCAGTAACAAAATGGCAATTTCAAAACATTTGTTTTCTTTAATCTTTTGATAACAGTATAAAGACGCTTTTTGCGATACCCGTCTTCAAATAAACATCAGTTTAAGGATGTACTTAGGTGATCTAAGGTAAAACTAAATAAATCAAGAATTCAAAGTTGATACTTTAAACTGGAAGAGTATTAGTTAAGGATCAAAATCAGCTAAAAATATTGATAGGTTATTGAGTTCCTTTTCAAGATATTTAATTTATAAAATATGGCGGACTCGGTCTTTTACCTTATATTTGCATTGGTATTATTTTGGGTGTCAAATCAAAAGAAAGAACATCAAGAATCTGCTTAAATTTTGGCAAATGACCTTTAATGAGCCATTAAATCTCATGTTGAAAGATAAAACAAGGTGTTATGGGGCAACATATTTTACATTGTATCGTATGGAAAAACACTGAGGAGTCCGAACATTTGACACTTATTCCAAAACCTCACATAAGTACATCATTAATGCACTGACCGAGTGATTTATTGTTTGTATTAACGCCACCATTTAGCTAAAACGTGATGGTAAATTTGGAGTTCTTGGCGATAACCAACGACCTTTGTCAGTATAACCTGTACTCCTAGTCAATTAGATTCGAGTCGAACGCTCCTGTCACGTGCGGGGTTCGAACACACACACACCGACAATCTAAATAGGCAAGTTATGCAGTAGATTAATCAACGTGGCTGATAAATGTACAGGTGCCACAATTACTGGAAAATCAATATGACATAAAATTAAGCAGAAGAATGAAACAATCTGAGAAATTGTTTTTAAGAACTAATATCGGCTGGTCGATTCTCTTGTTTATGATTTTGTTTTAGCATGTCTTATACAAAATGTATATACATGTACATGTATGTGATTACTATGTCTGTTTTGAAACATTGAGCCACATTTAAACAAAACATTTGATAATAATGCCCAAAGATCATGTCATATTTATTGGTTCTTGATTTATCAATATTTAAATAAATAAACATGATAAAAAAAGCGCTGCAAACAGATGGCCACAATATGCTTTAACATAGGATGATTTCATGGTTTAGAATTTTGTCGTTCAAAGAGGATGCATTTGTAAAATCAGTTCGCTTGTATTATCGATGTTTTAAACCACATATACACATAACGATTATGAGCTTTATCCCTGTCCGAATTCAAATTAAAATGATATATAACGTATATAGACTACCTCACGACCGGGATTCTACGTACGTCACCCGAAAGGACCCATTTTTATAATATCGTCTCACGGTCAGTTGCGTAAGTTTATTCAACTGAACATTTAGAAAACTTATTAGTTAATCGAACTCAATTATACGTCTACTATTTAGTTTTCAAACTGTACAGAAGTGTTTGACGAACACTAAAGTGGTATCGTAGTTGGCGATCTATTCTGTTAAACCAAAAAAATAGGATAAAATAAGTACTTTAATTTAATATAATTTAGATCAATAATAATTCTATTCGGAAATTACACCCTAATTGTTCAAGCAAAATCACAGTATTAACACAAGTCAATAATTACAAGTTTAAACATGTATCACAAAGAACATAGTTACATGTATCACAAAGAACATTGTTACATGTGTCACAAAGAACATTGTTACATGTATCACAAAGAACATTGTTACATGTATCACAAAGAACATTGTTACATGTATCACAAAGAACATTGTTACATGTGTCACAAAGAACATTGTTACATGTATCACAAAGAACATTGTTACATGTATCACAAGGAACATAGTTACATGTATCACAAAGAACATAGTTACATGTATCACAAAGAACATAGTTACATGTGTCACAAAGAACATTGTTACATGTATCACAAAGAACATATTTACATGTGTCACAAAGAACATTGTTACATGTATCACAAAGAACATTGTTACATGTATCACAAAGAACATTGTTACATGTGTCACAAAGAACATTGTTACATGTATCACAAAGAACATTGTTACATGTATCACAAAGAACATTGTTACATGTGTCACAAAGAACATTGTTACATGTATCACAAAGAACATTGTTACATGTATCACAAGGAACATAGTTACATGTATCACAAAGAACATTGTTACATGTGTCACAAAGAACATTGTTACATGTATCACAAGGAACATAGTTACATGTATCACAAGGAACATAGTTACATATATCACAAAGAACATAGTTACATGTATCACAAATAACATAGTTACATGTATGCCAATGCAACTTTTGATTGCCATGGAAGATGCCTGTTTCTTGGCATTGCACAAGGTCATGTTTTTCTGACTTTTGTATAAAAATAAAGACTTTTGTATAAAAATAAAAAGATGTGATATGATGTCAAATAGTAAAGCTCACCACAAGAGACCAAATGACACAGAAATTAAGTATATATCTCAGTACTACGGCCTGAAACAATGACGTCTTTACACTAAAACGATCGGATATTGGAAGTTTACGGATTGATATTTAATTAATAGATGCATGCTTTTTTATAATTTGTATTGACTTTGAACTAGCTGTCAGTAACCGCAAGAATTTCTGATATTTTCTTAGTGTCCTATTTGTTGTGAGGATGTAAATATACCCTGCCACGTCCGGTTTGTGGTTTAATTTGTTTGATGTCCTCCTACTTTCTATTTGCGGTGGAGTCCTTTTCAACTGATTTGTATAGTTTGTTCTTATGTTTTACTATTATACACCACTGTCCCAGTATAGGGAGGATTGGTGCCTTAAAACTTATTTAGCCCCGCCGAGCCTGTTATTCAGCGGTTGTCGTTTGTTGCTGTGTATTATAGATGTATTTGATTTTTGCACACTGTTGGTACCAGTCTTGTATTACAACATGGAGGGAAACAAAATAGTGCATTTTTTTCTGAATTTTTTTCTGAACTCAATTTTTTCTGTTTGATTATAGGTTTATGCTGAATTGAAACATATATATATAGACTTTAAAAAAATCTTGCATCTTTTGGAGGATATCAATCCAGGAAAGTGAAAGGATATCATGTTTACTGGAAGTGGTGCGGCCTAGTAAAAGTAGCAAACAGAAAGAAGAAAAAAAATGTTTTGACTTCAGGATTACGTAACTTTTTATTCTTCATGGCAAGACCCTCTTTTTTTCGATTAAATCACCAGTTCACATTAGTACATACATGATATGAACATGAAACAAATTTTCTATGTAGCATTTTTAATTTTTTAATTTTCAAAGATCAGCTGTTTTGCATGTAAGACTATGGAGCAGTCAATTACAAAACTGCAACCTGTTTTGTATATAAACAGGACCGTTAGCTTCCTCAGTTGAGATAATTACATTTGACATTTTCGGGCCTTTTAAAGCTGACTATACGGCATTGATTTTGCTCATTGTTGGAGGCTTGTTGTAAGTTGTTAACTTCTATGTCATTTGCGATCAAACCACACTTTCATAATCTTATATACAAATCGTTGTTGCAACTCTAAAGATTGCTTGATATGCTATGGTTGTCCTTACAACTTCCTATTTCAACTTTTAGGTTATGGTAATTACCCGAAATTTAGATTTGTTTAGTTTTACTATTTGGTTCTTTTAATTAGTAAAAAAGTCCTGTATCTTTATCTGAGGATTTTGTTGGCTATAAAGATTAATGGTCAACTGTCTATAATGGGCGATCATAGTTTGTTCAACTCGGTTTTTTTTATAAACTAGGAAAATAGAAATACGCCCACTAGTTTAAACAAGTTGTTACAGCAATTTACCAGAATAATATTGTGTATTACCATTTAATCTAAGCATGTTCAAATGATTAAATAGTAGGTTAAAATGGTAATCGGATAAACGGGTAATCCAAATCATTACACTAAACCAAATCAATGGAGGAATTCTTCATACACAGTATTTACCCCACAATGGAATGATAAAATGTGGATCTGTTATAAAACTATCAGGAAGTGAAAAGGACAAAACATGTATTCCACAATAGTGGTGTGTTTATGTTTCAGTGCGCTGACACCGTTGTCTGCACTTCCTGTTGGCTGTACTTACGATTCATCTCAAATTCTCTACACTTGTAGTGCCAGAAGTTGGTCTCTGCCTTTGGCTTACGCTGACTTTGACAGCGTAGAACCACAGCGGATAGTTTTGGAAGAACTATCTGGAACAATAGCAGCAAATACGTTTTCTGGATTCACGAGTATCAACACGGGAAACTTCGATTCAAAATATGTTCCAAGTCTTTATATGATATGCTATGCTAACTCTGATATAATCCTTGACAGCGCTGCGTTCACTGATTTCTCGTTTATTGACGAGGTTAAGATTATCGACTGTGGATTACTATCGATTCCATCTGACGTGTTTTCGGGATTTGGCGATGTTAATTTGTTTCACATCACCGGTGGATCCATCACTAACATGCATCCCGATGGTTTCAAAGGACTCAATGTGAAAAAGATGGCACAATACAGTGATCCGCTCGGAGAATTCGCCATCATAAACTCACAAGTCGTAGGCAGTACAATGGCCACCGGGGCTCTGTTTAATTTGCTTGAAGTGGAGCGAGTGCGCCTTGAACGTGCACATTTAATGGTGCTGCAAGCTGACATGTTTTCTGCTCTGAAAAAGTTGAAGTATATTTCTCTAAATGACAACATAATGACCAAGCTTGAGGGTAATATGTTTACAGGTCTAGATGCCCTGTCTCACGTGGATTTGTACGGAATCAGTTGGTTCTGTACTTGTGGGTATCTCTGGTTCTTAGAGTATTCCAAAGAAAATAACATCACCATTGGCGGGGACATTGTTTGTCAAGACCCAGCAGATTATTTAAGTAAGTTCTCATTTTATTCTTCTATTTTCATGTATATACATATCAAAAAGGGAATGTTTTTTTTTATATAAGTAATTTTAAAAAGAGCCACGGCATAACGTCATGATAAACTGGTATCATTGTTTGTCTGAAGTTATAGAAGAAGTATGCCTCAAGAAACTAACCATCAACCAGAAACTCATCCCAATAGGGTTGCGATCGTCGGTAGCAAAATTCTGTCCATTTGGTAAAACCAATCTGGAACTATCGTATATCATGTGAAATGCGAATCCCCTCTTTCAAATATTCATATACAAATTGGAAGATGTAGTATAATTGCCAATGAGACAACTCTCCATCAGACAACAAATGATATAGAAGTTTGAGATCACCGTAGAATTCGTTTTTTGTCTACATATGATATTTGTGACGCATTAGTGATATAATTAGAATCGACTATTAATGGTTTTTCATCGATCATTTTTCTATTTCAGACAAGAGAGCTACAACATACTACCAGAGCACGTGTGTCGAGTATATTGTGTGCGACGGTGAGATCGGTAAATATATTATTTGTTCTTCATGCCATGATACCGGAAACTACGTTTGTAATAGAGCATGTTTTAAAAATGTTTATTAATTTTAATATAAGTACAGACAATGCGAAAAAAAACTATAATAGAAAAACAAAGGACTTGGGGTATCCCTCTATGACACTAATTCAGTACTTGTACAGCAAAAAAAAACCCAACACTCACCTCACTGCAAGTTCAGACGACCTCTAGCACCATATTTGAAGAAAAAAAGTTCACCTCAGTAAATTTTGCACTATTATCAGAAGGTCACAAATTGTGAATTATATAATAACTATTGTGTGAAGTAAGTTTGATTTTCATATTTTTGAAGAATTGTTTTCAATAGAATATCATTTTGATGAAAAACAAATAGAAAGTATATTAGTTGGATTTTTACGGTTTGTTCTAATGCTGTACTGCTACACCGCTGCATAAAGTAAGAGGACGTGGCATGATTGCCAATAATAAAATTATATCCACCCGTAACAACTACGTAATTAAATTTAGTTAACCAAACCAGGTATGGGGAAGGTTAGGAAAAACAGAAAACCAAAGATAGATGACCCAGGTATGCTGTATTCAACTTTAAAAGGAGAATTTATTTAATTGAATTCCAGTGAACGTATGAATTGGCAATTACTATTTGTGTATATCCTTTTATTCTGAACATAGCTGTGATTTGAGGATAGTTCATCTTCAAGACAAGCGGTTCACATATTTGATTTTAATATAACTAGAAAACACCCTGTCATCTGATAAAGTCCGCTATCAAAATCTTTCTGTCTTGATAAAAACTAATTGAAAGCTCAAAACACAATCATGTTTTAATTTATTTAATTTCGTACATTTTGTACCGCTACATAAACCAATGTTGTTTTACAAATCCTACTGTTGTATCTTCAGGTATAGCGATGGGCGAGAGTTGTATGACGCTGGTACATATGCTGACCTATGGCTTCACTCTCATTGTTTGTATTCTATCATGTGTAGCATTTGGTTTGACTGTCCATTCATATCGGAAAGCGAAAGCTGCCGGGCTACTTGAAAAAAATGAAGAACCAAGACAAGGCCGGAAGTTAAGTGGTTCTACTTGGAATAAGATCGATGATGATGGTTCAAAAAGAAAATCTGGCAGGGATCCAAATAGGAGACGCGATGAGAATCAATCAGAACGACGACAGGACAGACGAACACGCGAACCCTCTGATCGAAACGATGACAGACGAGCACGCGAACCATCTGATCGCTCAGAACGAAGGGTATCACAGAATATCCTAAGATCACCTAGGTCGGATCCGTCCATCCATAATTTTGATTTTTAGCTCTGTCTTTAAAATTAAACTGCTAAATACAGATAGTCTTTGAAAATTAAAGCTTGACATAAAGCACTATGAAGCATTTGTTGTATATATATTAGTTAATACATATAAACCATGTTCGCTAAACATAGGTGATCTAAAATCACCATATGAATAAGATAAAAGTGACAATGGCCAGGGGTATAATGAGAGCTAGTAAATGACACAGGTACATTAAGCCAGAAACATCATCAATGTACGTCGTATACTTTAGCTATGCTAATGAGCTATAGATGAATAATTGTCTCAGGCAATCTTATAGTTGATAACATCCACGTCATTTTGGTCTGTGGTGAACAATTGTCTCATTAGCGATCATATCGTTGATACTGCCTTCGTAATTATAGAATGAAATTCAAAACAGTGTGGCTGTGGCCATTGATTGACACATTAAATTCATCCATTGACTGGGACAATTTACGTGAACGTTTGTCTGTAACGACCACTGTTCACGACGTACCTACGATAGGGGTCACCAAATGTTTCTTAACGCCTTTAATAATAAAATAATTCGAAAAATTAATCAAGAATAACCTTTATGTTTTGATTTATATAATTAGTATAAATCAAAACATCATGTAATTTCTGATTAATTTTTCGAATTACTTTATTAAGGTGTTGTGAACCTTTGGTGACCCCATCGCTTAAGTGTCTTTAAAAAGTACATAGTGAGCAATGGTCGTTACATACAAACGTTCACCTAAATTGTCCCAGCCAATGGATGAATTTAATGTGTCAATCAATAGCCACAGCCACACTGTTTTGAATTTCATTCTAGTCTGTGGTGGATAATTGTCTCAGCGATCATATCGTTGGAACTACCTTCGTTATTATGGTCTGTGGTGGATAATTGTCTCATTAGCGATCATATCGTTGATACTGCCTTCGTTATTTTGGTCTCTGATGGATAATTGTCTCATTAGCGATCATATCGTTGGTACTGCCTTCGTCATTTTGGTCTGTGGTGGATTCCTGTCTCATCACCGATCATATCGTTGATACTGCCTTCGTCATTTTGGTTTATGGTGGATAATTGTATCAATAGCGATCATATCGTTGATACTGCCTTCGTAATTATAGTCTGTGGTGGATATTTGTATCATTAGCGATCATATCGTTGATACTGCCTTCGTAATTATAGTCTGTGGTGGATATTTGTATCATTAGCGATCATATCGTTGATACTGCCTTCGTAATTATGGTCTGTGGTGGATAATTGTATCAATAGCGATCATATCGTTGATACTGCCGACGTTATTTTGGTCTGTGGAGGATAATTGTCTCATAAGCGATCATATCGTTGATACTACCTTCGTTATTTATGGTCTGTGGTGGATAATTGTATCAATAGCGATCATATCTTTGGAACTGCCTTCGTAATTATGGTCTGTGGTTGATAATTGTCTCATTAGCGATCATATCGTTGATACTGCCGACGTTATTTTGGTCTGTGGAGGATAATTGTCTCATTAGCGATCATATCGTTGATACTACCTTCGTAATTATGGTCTGTGGTGGATAATTGTCTCAGATAATCTTAAATTATAATAGTTGATACCGTCTTTGTCATATATTCAACGCCAAGAAATGTACACAAGTCACACAAAAAAAGCATGAGAGAAATGTATACGATGCAGAGTTAAAGGAGAGCAACCAAACCTCATATATACACATAAAACATGATCAGACGAATACACATACAACATGATCAATCGAATATACATAAAAATGATCTGACGAATACACACAAAACATGGTCAGACTAATACACATAAAAAGTAAAATCACAAAAATACTGAACTTAGAGGAAAATCTAAACGGAAAGTCCATAATCACATGGCAAAATCAAATAACAAAACACATCAAAACGAATGAACAAGAACTGTCATATTCCTGACTTGGGACAGGCATTTTCAAATGTAGAATACGGTGGTGGATTAAACCTGGGTTTATAGCGCTAACCCTCTCACTTTGATGACAGTCTCATCAAATTCCGTTATATTTACAATGATGCGTTAACTAAACAGACATAATAAATAAAATAGTCAAAATATTGGTACAGTAGTTATCATCGTGTAACAATTTTAAAAGGAACAATTCAACAGAACACAAAAACATCTATTTAGGCAGCAACCATTTGATTTTCTGGGGGGGGCTATGGTTTTTTTTTGGAAAAAAAAGTTTGTTTCCAGTTTTTGGAGAAAAAAATAATTTGTTTTTGATTCTGAGAGAAAAAAATTGTTTGTTTCACCCTCAGCTGCCACTATATGTAATGCTAAAATAGAAAGAAAAAAATTGTTTTCGACTTGTCGCGAAAAAAATAGATTGTTTTTCGCCATAGGCGAAAAAAAAAATTTGTCCAGAAAAAAAAACCATAGCCCCCCCCAGAAAATCAAATGGTTGCTGCCTTACAAACACATTCATTGATTCGCATGTCTGACGTCAGAAAATTGTATACGTCACATATATTTGTCGTTCAATGTACATGTATATACAAACAATTTCAAAATTTCACATAGGCAATGTTAGCATACAGGGTTAAAAAATCAAAAGTATACGTAAGAATTAATTTCAGAAATAGACCGAGATTCAAAATAGTACAAAAGTTGTATAGAATTTATAATAATCCACACATAGTTCATTCCGCTACGCGATTGAATAATTTTGACGTTTGTGGTTCAACGTATTTTTTAATTTATAATAGAACAATATCATAATGACATGAAATAGAACAATATTATACTGACGGGATCTTTTGAAGTACAGAGTCACGTTATAAGAACCAAAGAAATACAAAAAGTCGCATATATATACAAAACACACCAGTAAAAAATGAAAGACAATACAAACACATTGGCGGGATGTATAAGTACCGAGCCACGCCAAATGGATATCACATAAAACAATCTAACAATTAAAGTAATATTAATAATAGAACAAACACAAATAAAAAAACAATAAAACACGTTGTTAAGATGATAAACAACATCAGAACGCAGAATCTATACATCCAGACCATCATGTATTATTGTGAAGTTGATACGGAATATTTATCAACAAGGTCTTGGTACTTCCAATGAACTTTTTTAGGTAAAGGACGAGACGTCTTATAGGGTCTTTGCATCGGAACTAAACACATTTATTCAAAAACCAGTTGTTGGCATGACACGGGTTATGTTCTTCTCATATATGTTATGATGGTATGATACTAAACCCCTAACGGGAAGGATTGTGCCTGATGTTCATATGATGAAATCATAATCTTTCAGTCAGTTTAATTGAAGTCTGGAGCTGGCATGTCAGTTAACTGCTAGTAGTCTGTTGTTATTTATGTATTATTGTCATTTTGTTTATTTTCTTTGGTTACATCTTCTGACATCAGACTCGGACTTCTCTTGAACTGAATTTTAATGTGCATTTTGTTATGCGTTTACTTTTATACATTGGCTAGAGGTATAGGGGGAGGGTTGAGATATCATAAACATGTTTAACCCCGCCGCATTTTTGCACCTGTCCCAAGTCAGGAGCCTCTGGCCTTTGTTAGTCTTGTATTATTTTAATTTAAGTTTCTTGTGTACAATTTAGAAATTAGTATGGCTTTCATTATCACTGAACTAGTATATATTTGTTCAGGGGCCAACTGAAGGACGCCTCCGGGTGCGGGAATTTCTCGCTACATTGAAGACCTGTTGGTGACCTTCTGCTGTTGTTTTTTTTTCTATGGTCGGGTTGTTGTCTCTTTGGCACATTCCCCATTTCCATTCTCAATTTTATTTTGACATACCCTGGTTCATCAACTTTCTACTCAGACACTGATGACGTTTTACAAAGTCTGAGTAGGAGCTGCAAGCTCTTGGATATCGAATAAGTTGGGAAATATATATCCCATATGCAGGTGCAGTTGGTATATTTCTAAGTAGAAAGTACTTACTTACAGGTGGGGGAAAATTATAATTTCAAAATTAAAATCGTCTCGTTTGTCATAGATTCTGGAACTGAGATGACTACACATTAAACATTGTCAGACGATTACACATTAAACATGGTCAGACGAATACACATAAAACATGGCCAAACAAAAACAGTAAAAACATGGCCAAACAAATACATACGCATGACCACATTAATAAATATAAAATATAGCCAAACGAACACGTTTGTACGGATTGATGGTTTAGTCTTAGATGCATGATTTTTTTATTAGTTTTTATTGGCTTTGAATTAACTGTCAGTACTGTGAGTACTCTCAGATCTGTACATAGTGTCTTTTTGTTTTTAGGAGGTACAAGTACCCGTCCACGTTCTCTTGTATTTTTGTCTATCTGATGAGTTAAGCCTTTTCAACTGATTTTTATAGTTCGTTCTTATGTTGTACTGTTAAAACAATGTCCCAGGTTAGGGGAGGGTTTGGATCCCGATAACATGTTTAACCCCGCCACATTTTGTATGTATGTTTCATAGTGTGTTAATTTACGTTTTTTGATTGAGTTAAGCCTTCCAATTGATCTTTTATCGTGTGTTTTTCTATGTTGTGATGCTATTGTTTAAGAAATTGTTATTTGGATGGAGAGTTGTTTCATTGGCACTCACACCACATCTTCCTATTTGTATGTGCCTGTCCCAAGTCAGGAGCATGTAATGCAGTGGTTGTCGTTTGTTTATGTGTTACATATTTGTTTCTCGTTCATTTTTTTAAATTTAATTAAGGCCGTTAGCCTTCTCGTTTGAATTGTTTTACATTCTCATGTCGGGGCCTTTTATAGCTGACTATGCGGTATGGGATTTGCTCATTGTTGAAGGCCGTACGGTGACATATAGTTGTTAATTTCTGTGTTATTTTGGTCTCTTGTGGAGAGTTGTCTTTTTGGAAATCATACCACATCTTCTTTTCTATACATATAAAACATGACCAAACCAATACATATAAAACATGGTTAATCGATAAAATATCAAACATGGCCAAACGTATGCAAATAAAACATAGCCAAACGAAAATCATAAAAATTTAGAAAGGAAATGGGGAATGTGTCAAAGCGACAACATCCCGACCATAGAGCAGACAACAGCCGAAGGCCACCAATGGGTCTTCAATGTATCGAGAATTCCCGCACCCGTAGGTGTCCTTCAGCTGGCCCCTAAAAATATGTATACTAGTACAGTGATAATGGACGTCATACTTAACTCCGAATCATACACAAGAAACTAAACGAAAATCATACAAGACTAACAAAGGCCAGAGGCTCCTGACTTGGACAGGCGCAAATTGCGGCGGGGTTAAACATGTTTATGAGATCTCAACCCTCCCCCTATACCTCTAGCCAATGTAGAAAAGTAAACGCATACCAATACGCACATTAAAATTCAGTTCAAGAGAAGTCCGAGTCCGATGTCAAAAGATGTAACAAAAGAAAATAAATAAAATGACAATAATACATAAATAACAACAGACTACTAGCAGATAACTGACATGCCAGTCCAGACCTCAATTAAACTGATTGAAAGATTAGTCTTCATCATATAAATATCAGCACAATCCCCCCGTTAGGGGTTTAGTATCATACTATCATAAAATATATGAGAAGAACATAACCCGTGTAATGCCAATAACTGTTTTAAAAAAAAATATGTTTAGTTCCGATGCAAAGACCCTATAAGTGAATCAATATTATAGCCAAAATATGCAATATTTAATGACCTGACAACAGTATCGTAACTATATCCCTTCACATTTTATAAATGTTTTAGTTTACAAAGGGTTTTGGTAAGTTCTGCTGTAGAAGTGAATACGTGAAATTTTTGTTTGCCTTTGTATAAAAAGTAATAATTTTAAACATAAACAAAAAGGTAATTGTAATTGAGAATATACCTGACAAGGGAACGTCACCATCTAAAAATGGATAATTAACGATAGGAAATGAAAAATCATCACTTTTATCATAAATTTTTGTATTAAGCTTCCCGTTAATGATATAGATATCAAGATCGAGGAAAGGGCAGTGGTCATTGTTAGTATTAGCTTCATTTAAAGTAAGTTCAACAGGATAAATTTCTTTAGTATGCATACTGAAGTCGTCATTATTGAGAGCCAATATATCATCCAAATATCTAAAAGTATTGTTAAATTTTTGTATCAAATGTTGTTTCGATGGGTCTTTGTTAATTTTAGTCATAAATTGTAACTCATAACAATACAAAAACAGGTCCGCAATAAGTGATACACAGTTAGTCCCCATTGGAATTCCAATAACTTGACGATATACGGAATCTCCAAAGCGAACAAAAATGTTATCAAGTAAAAATTCAAGCGCATATATAGTATCAAAGCATGTCCAATTGACATAGTTCTTTTGTTTATTGCTACTAAAAAATGACCTAAAAGAGTTTGAACATATTATATACTCGCATTCAGACTTTTTAAATGCCAGTTATAACGGGACGTGAATTTTTTCTTAATAAGAATAGAGGCAAAGTGGTATAAAGGGTAGAAAAATCAAAACTTTGAACAGATTCAAAATCACCAATATATGCATGCGATTTATCAGGTACTTCGAACGAGTTTTTGACACTTCAAAAGTAATTAATTCCACTATTTTCAAAGGCTTTATTTGATCAATTTATTATCAGGTTTTTTATTGTACCAAGTGTACTAGTAAGTAAAACAGACAAATTTAGTAGTGGAACAATGCTTAAGATGAAATAAATCTATATTTGTAAGGGTTTTTTTTTGTGTAGCTTCGGTAAGCCAGTACATAGTTGGGACTTTCATTGTAATTGGTTCTGCTTGTAACATTTATATTATTAATATGGAAAAAACGATTTTCCACAAAACATCCCACAGGAAACAAATAAAAGCGAGTCCCCGAAAAAACGAGATGTCATCGTGTTATTACTGACAACTAAGTTTTCGGTGAATAATATCATATCGAGGTCAAGGGAAAGGATTGTTACTACTATTAGTGTATACGCGTAAGGTGTACGTAGTCAGCTTCCGCAAATATATTACATAAGTTAACGGTAAATAATATAAGACATCAGTTTACATTATATAATGTATCCCCAATTGATACGATATTCCGTAGCTTGTATTTCCTATAATTGATGTCCTTGATAGAGGATTGCTATAAACCAAGAGTTCCAAAATGGTGAAGTTGAAATCATCCCTTCGTAAATTTTACGGATGCCATCACGAGTTGGTTGACCGTTATGGAATAACTGTTTCACAGATGGTATCGGATATGTTCCTTATGTCGTAACTAAAATACCCTTTCCCTTTTCAGAATGTGACCTACCAAATTAGACTATTTACCGAATTTGTAATAACATAAGCAAAACGACGGGTGCCACATTTGGAGCAGGACCTGCTTACCCTTCCGGGCACCTGAGATCACCCCCCCCCCCCCCCAGTTTTGTGGTGTGGTTCTTGTTGCTTAGTACTTTTATTTTGTTAGCCATGGCGTTAGTCAGTTTATTTTCTTTTTAATATAGATGAGTTTGACTTTCCCTCTGGTATTTTCGTCCCTCTTTTGTAATGACGATGAAAAAATTAAATGTGAATATAAATATCAACACACAGGAACAGACATGTTAGAAAATAAAAAGTGATTACGTGCAAAATGCAGAGAGGTTAAACGAATACAATTTTGTTATGATCCTTTATTTTAGAGGATTCAAAACGACACAATTTTTCTCATTTTACCAAAATACGGTAGTTTGTTTTGTTTTTTGCATGCATATTTAAGTTATGGTATGGTTACCTCTGCTTGTTAAAGTCAGGAGCATGTCATCAAGTGGTTGTTGATTGCTGAATGCAACATTTCATTTTAGTATATAATTATAGCATTAACCAGTTATCTATCGAAGAGTTGGTTCGCATTCTAGCAGGCAGAGCCTTTGGTTTTTCTCATTGTTGAAGTTCGTATTGACTTAATTGTCTCTATTTACAGCCAAATTTGTGTCCATATAAACGGCTCAGTTTTCTTGAAAAACTCCTACAAATCGATGAAATATATTAAGGCGATTGTAGTTTACCGCTGTTCAAATCTGGCAAATAAACTATGTCATTAGTTTTCTCGTTTGAATTGTTTTTACATTTGTTGGCATTTTATAGCTGACTATGCAGTGTGGGCTTTGTTCATTGTTGAAGGCCGTACGGTGACCTATAGTTGTTAATTTCTGTGTCATTTGGTCTCTTGTGGAGAGTTGTCTTATTGGCAATCATATCACATCTTTTTTCATATATGATTTTTTATATCTTAACTTTTTTTTCATTTGCTTTGTATATTTAAACAGACTAGCATCACATCAAAATAATATAATAATACCCCAATCCCCCCAAAAATTAAACAAAATACTACTGTGAAGTTTCTTGAATAATGCATTAGCTGAAGGTATTCTGTGAGAATTCCGGATGATGGCCCAAACTGATGTGAAAGCCCCATGTGCTAATATGAAGTTGTAAATTTAAATCTTTGCCAATAAATATATATCTAGATAATCCGCATTACATTAATTATTAGAGCAAAATTAATTCTCGAGTCTTTAAAATTTCTTTGGATTTAAATTTAAAGTTTCAAAAATAGATCTATATATGACTAGAAGAACAATACACAGTGACATACTAGTTTGTGAAATACAGTTTTATATATGATGGAATTGTCATACATTTTAACACTTCTATGTCTACCATCAATATTCACAGATCCAACAGGATGCACTTACAACACAGACACATTACTTTACACGTGTAATGCCAGACTTTGGGCACTTCCGTTAGTGTTTTCCTCCTTCACTAACCAACCACAGAGATTGTTGTTGAAAGACGTTGATGGAGAACTTCCGGCGTCTGCCCCTAACGGTCCAACATTTATAGGATTTAGTGCTGTTGACACTTCATTATTTGACACCAAAATTTCCAGCTTCATTCCACATCATGTGCTATGCGAACACAAGTCTGATCATATTTAAGGACACATTTCAAGATTTAGGATTTATTGACGAGGTCATTATTCAAGACTGCAATATTTTATCACTTCCGGTGCAAGTATTTTCGTATTTTGGTGAGGTTAACTCGTTTATCATACAAGGAGGGTCAATAAACAATATGGTGGCAGATAGCTTTAATGGACTTGATATTAAACCAATGCCAGCTTCTCTGACGCCAAAAGGAGAACTCGTATTACAAAATACCCAGGTTATATCTCAAAGTTTTCCGTTTGGAGTTTTCTATAATATATACAATGTAACAACTATGGTACTCGACAACATCGACATAACGTCAGTTACCAAAGACACGTTTTATGCTAACCCATACTTGACAAATTTAACAATCAGTAACAACAATTTAGCGAGTCTTCCAAGTCAACTGTTTGCATCATCGCATTCATTGGAGTTCCTGTCTTTTTGGGGTTTGCCCTGGATTTGTACTTGTAGCGATCTCTGGATTGTCCCTTACGTCATCAACAACAATATAACCCTGAACGGAGACTTTATATGCTCATCACCCGTAGCTCAATCTAGTAAGTATTAAATCGGCCAAGTTTAAAAACCGTGATATACTGATATATGATAGCGAATAGAAATGTCGAGATACGTGGCCAAAACCAACGGTAGACGATAGCTGATACTATGATTGTAAGCACTACCCGTTACTAGGAACTATATGTTTACATTCAGTCTAGCAGTCCGTCTGTCGGTCTGTCATACTTGAATTTTTGCACTGATATCAACGGTACAATGAGACAAATCACGGGTATTCTTCTGGGTGAGTGGTATCTGTAGAAGTTTGCAGGAAACTAATATTTGTACTTTTGTAGATAGTTGTCTCATTGGCAATCATACCACATCTACTTATGTTTAAATAGATATTAATAACTTGATCATATGGTAAAAATTTACAGATTGAGTCTGAACTTCGTTCAACTTGAGTTGTTACTCTAAGACATGATGGAAGATTACTTGAATATTTTCTGAGTTTTCTATAATTAATGTAAGTCCTGAATAGCAGTATGCAAAACCAAATACATTTCAAAAGTACAGTATAACTACATGTAAACTAGAATGAGTGCGGACATGATAGCTTCAAAGAGGGAAAAGTAGCGGACTTAGGATTATGGTACCTATTACTTAAAGGAAATAGTATTTATAAACAAGAACTATCTTTAAAAAAGATATCCGACGTATTTAAATTTGAGTATAAAACTTTCATTTCGATAACCTTCAGAAGCACAAAGATACCATTAAAATAACGTTTTCTCTGTTTGTGTTCAGTATTCTCGGTCCTCGTATCTTTCTGTTTACATTTACCAAAACCCCGCGGAAATCTCACATTCGTAGGTGCGTTCTAAAAGTCATGTACGTTCGTACAACAAAGTTTACATTAAAAATTATATAATTGTCCCGAATAAACAGCTGTCATGGATGCAAAGAGCTATTGGAGAAACAATTATTTTACTAAAAATATAAATCTTTGTAAGATATAGTCAAACATTTATAGTTTTTCACTTGCTTTCCATCCCGATATCATTAACGAGACGTTTTTTCAAACACAACCAAATCACCCACCATGACAGCATTTTGTCCAATCACAGAAAGGATTTTCGAGCATGCGTATTATGTTGCCATAGTTAAGCGTCCTTAAGTTCAAAGGGCACAAACCGAAACTATACCGACTACGTCGGAAAAATAACAACTTACAGAATTTGAATCACTAGAAGGTATAAAAATCTCAATTTCTTAATTTTCATTATAAAACTTATGTACATATACTTTTTTCTGAAGAAAATTCTTTAATTTGTTCATATTTAGAAGAAGTTTACTTTACTTCCAGGAAGCTTTTCCCCGACAAATTTTCCGTATGCAAAGTGACCTCAGTGTGACCCATCTCGTAAAAATCCGGTGATCGCAATACGCATGAATGTCCTGAAAATAAACTATTATCTGACTGTTCATGTTAAACACGATCTCAATATCCATGCTTTTTTGTTGATTGTTGACAAACAGGTGACAATCGTTAACCTTCGGCTTCAAAACAGTAACTTCAATTACCTGCCATATTTTCACAACAACACGGACCGATTGAAAAAAAATTGACGATTATACGAAATTTATGCGGCAAAAATGATAAAATCGTGCACAGAAGACTAAGTTTATGATATTTGTATGCATTGGTTCAAGAATTGGAATACCATTATTTTTCACCGGTCACTCGTTTCATATGACTTCGAATTCAGTAATCAGATTTTGTTTGTATATTTTAGATACAAAAGTGACGTCATATTATGCAGCCAATTGTTTGAATTATGATGTATGTCAAGGAGTAGCAGGTTTGTATCGTTTAATCTACTATGTCAGTCTATGGAAGAAGCGAATTGATAAAAACTTTTCTTATATCACATAGCGATATTGTCTAATATCAATTGTAAATATGCAGACATTCCATGCGGAAAATGTTGTTTTCGGCAACGAAAAATTAAGAAAATACTAACTTTAAAATTTATTGTTCAAATATAAACAACAATTGAGTATAAATTTACATTCAGAAGTTAGTTAAAAGCAAACGTTTATGTCCGTGTAAAGTTTGAAGTGCTGTGTTTTTCTTTATACATAAATATACAAATGCTATTAGTTCTAATATCAATGCGATACTTTTAAAATATCATAGCGGTGTTTTTGTTATATCAATATTAGTACTTATTAGTATTAATATTTGACTGCTGTACCCATATTTTGTGAATTTTACCTATTATGTCTGTTTTGTTCACGCATTGTTATAAATATGACAGAATTTGATGAGACTGTCATACATGTAAGAGGTTTAGCGCTATAAAAACAGGTTCAATCCACCATTTTCAAAATTTGAAAATGCCAGTACCGATGGGGTTTAATAAACAATTTCGTAATCAAATAGCTAAGTAACAAAATTATTGTTCACATATATAACATTTAGCAAATTTTATAATGAACGCAACGAAATAATATATATCTGATATGCTCACAACGCACGCATGGAATATATAAAAAAGAAGATGTGGTATGATTGCCAATGAGAAACCTATCCACAAAAGACCAAAATGACACAGACATTATCAACTATAGGTCACCGTACAGCCTTCAACAATGAGCCAAGCCCATACCGCATAGTCAGCTATAAAATGCCCCGATAAGACAATGCAAAACAATTCAAACGAGAAAACTAACGGCCTTATTTATGTAACAAAAAATGAACGAAAAACAAATATGTAACACATAAACAAACGACAACCACTGAATTACAGGCTCCTGACTTGGGACAGGCACACACATAAATAATGTGGCGGAGTTAAATATGTTAGCGGGATCTCAACCCTCCCCCTAACCTGGGACAGTGGTATAACAGTACAACATAAAAACGAACTATAAAAATCAGTTGAAAAAAGGCTTAACTCATCAGATGGACAAAAATACAAGTGGAAGTGGCCCGGTACTTATACATCCCGACACAAAAAGACACAATGAACAGATCTGAGAGTACTCGCAGTTATCTGGCAGCTAGTTCAAAGCCACTAACAACTAATAAAAAAATCATGCATCTAAGACTTAACTTTAGAAGACTTTCTTTATTGATAACAATGAAACTAACTTGTGACAAAGATGAATCATACTGTCCTCGTTCAGATTGATTCGACAAAATCCAACCTGTACTTTTGATGCTCCTTTTTTATACAAATTGGACCGTTGGTTTTCTTGTTTGAATGGTTTAACACTAGTAATTTTTTGGTTCTTGTATAGCGTGGTGTTCGCTGTGAGCCAAGGCTCCGTGTGTAAGGTCCTACTTTGATCTATAATGGTTTGCTTGAAACAAATTATTACTTGTCTCATTAGAACTCATGCACCATTTTCTTATATCTATAAATCTTTAAAATTTCCCCTTATAAATAACTGCTTTCCAGTCCTCCAAAAACGTCATTTTGGGTGCTGAATTTTTTATAAAGTGCAATATGAACTAGCACACTTCTAAAGCTTTAACGGTAACGACAGTTATGGTGGTACAAGAACGATTATGTCAATAAAAATACCAAATAAACAGCACTGAACGATCTAAATTTATAAATATAGAAAAGATATATACACATTTCTAACGTCAACAGACATTTACATCTTATTTATTTGTTTTCTATTCATTATTTTTTGTACATTTTAATTTGTTTGGAATATTTATTTTACCATTTGAGTATTCATTGTAATTTGGAGCTGTATGGATTGGATTGTTTGAATGAATGTTTTTTTTAAGTAGGTTAATGATATTTTTTGTCTATTTCGATATTACCCATGTGATAGTCTATATCAGTTTGACCTCAAGGGCGTATCCAGCCGTTTTCAAAAGTGGGGTTCCAAACCCAGGATAAAGGGGTCGGGGGTTCCAACCGAATGTCCCTTATTTAAATACATTGATCGGCCAAAATAAAGGGAATTTCCAAACCCCGGAACACCCCCCCCCCCCCCCCATCTGGATCCGCCACTGGACCTATATTAAAATCTAATAGGTCAGTAGACTATTTACAACCGCATTTAAATTCCGTCATTGCATCATCACTTCAAAGAGAATTAGTCGGTTAAACCATATATGATTGAAAACAATAGACTAAACAAGTTGACGACACTTTCAACTATCAATAGGGTCAAGCAACCTTTTCGAAACGATAAGTTCATGTAAGCGTTAATTTTGTTACAGATACGAAATTTTAGTGATACATTAAACATCCTCAAACATTAAGCCGGTCATGAACTACGTTTGTAAAATGTGAGTTAGGTTTGCGGTTTTCTTGACATCATGCATTGTGACGTGACATCGTATTCATTTTATATTAAAAACAATAGCAGTTATATTAGAAAAGTATCGCATTCATAAATTTTTGATATTAAAAACACATCGCTATGATATAAGACAAACATCGCATTGATATAATAAAATATAGTAGTATATTTGACTTATAGTTGATTTTGTCTTATCAAACATTGAATTCCACTGAATTTGCTAATGATATTTATTGAATGTGTACATCTACAAATGATAAATCATGCATTTATGTTTCATTCATTCAACAATTCAATTTTCTCGTTTAAATACACCTTGCTTGTTATTACATAAAATAATTCATGGAAATTATACAGCAGACGTATTCGTTTTAAATGTCACCCTGTTTTAAGAAAAGAGTCATTACTTTATACCGAGAAATCTGCCTTTCTTTGTACAAAGGCTAACATTCGTCTGAAATTTCCCACAATGCAACTCGTTGATATAAGACAATATTGCTCGTTGGTATAAGAAAAGTTTATATCGATTCGCTTCTTCCGTAGACTGTTTGTTAAAGTACCGTTTCCAAACTGTGATGCTTAAAACAAACAACGAATTCTAAACACGTTGAAAGTTGTTATCATTTGTTGTTAAACAGAAATGTATGACTTTAATTAATTATCATAAAGATGCAGTTAACGTCATAAAAAACCAAAACGGCACAAAACAATGACGAGACAGCAAGAAAATAATAAAGTAGAAGGATGATTGATTTAATGTTATATGCTAAATGGTCAACGACAAATATTTCATGTATTCTTTTGAATTTTAGTTTCTGTGTACAATTTGGAGTTCAGTATGGCGTTCATTATCACTGAACTAGTATATATATTCGTTTAGGGCCAGCTGAAGGTAGCTTCCGCGTGCGTGAATTTCTCGCTGCATTGAAGACCTGTTTGTGACCTTCTGCTGTTGTCTGTTCTATGGTCGGGTAGTTGTCTCTTTGACACATTCCCCATTTCCCATTCTCAACTTTATAGAACTTAGCAATGAATTCATTTTGGATTTTTGAATGATGACTTGACCGGGATGGAGGGTAAAGCTAAATGCACAGCCATACATGACCCCCCACCCCCCACAATTAGTATAGGAAATGGGAGAGTTAATACTCTACAATTTGGGTAGACAGCTTATCATAGCATGCTGTAATTTCCCTCGTTGCATGTTGTACAATTTAACGAGTGAACAATCATTAGATGCGTTATAATTGCTACATGTTAATAACAGATTTTAAGTTGATTACTACATATCTCATTTTAAGATTGAGTTCGAGGTTCAATTTCCCGATTTATTGACGTGTGTGTACGCTCAATATTTTCTAGACATTTATCCTTTTCAGGTTTTGTCTCGTCTGACACGTGTATAAAGGCAGTTGACATGGTAACGTACATATTGGCTGTACCAATAATAACTTTGACTGTTATCAGTTTAGTATGTATCACACAGTTGTTACTCTATGTAAACAGAAATGAGCAATACATTCGTCAAATGATAGAAGTTCCAAATATTGATACACGAGAAGATAAGTTTGCAAAAGCATTAGCGGCAAAAATAGCAAAAAATGAAGAAACTACAGAAAACCGAAGCTTTTCTCATAATTGGTTAGGTGCCAAACGGAAGCTTATGATAGCAAGAGCCTTGTCAAAAACGATTACAGCTAACCAAATAAATAATTCTTTACCTGAGGATACAAAGCAATGGACTAACCAATCAAACAACCCGCTACATGAGGATACACAACAAGAAGATTATAGTGATAATGAATCGGATCTAGAAGATTATGATGAAGACTATGAATTACAGGATCTATCAACTTTACGAGGAGAAAGACTAACAAAAGCTCTGGAAGAAAAGATATTACGAGATTTAGAAAATATTCCTGTTGTTTCAGGTATATGGGTTGCTGCTCCAAGGGGAGGTAAATCTGGACTTGAGTTTTAAGATCGTACACTAAAACAAAATCTATAAACAAATCAAAAAAAGTGATTACCTTCTTGGATTTATTGATACTTATAAAATATATGTAAATCTTCATTGTAAACTAATAAAAAATCTGTAAATAAACTACTTCAAAATTATAATTTTCTTATCGTTAACCTTTGGAAATTATAAAAAAAAGGTAAAGTTGATTTTTAGAACTTTTGTTTATTTATGATATCAAAACATACCAAAGGCATATTTAAACTTATCTGAGGGAGTCAAAAACAAACTGATAACGATATATGGAGAAAAATATAATATAACAACAGTCACTGTACACAAAACACAACATAGAAAACAATAAAATAACCACAAACTCAACAAAATAACAGGACTGGGTCATCACAAGTACTCCGAAAGGGTAAGTAAATCCTATTTATCATGTAAATTAAATTTACTATAAACTACATAAAAAATGTTGTTGTTGGCGTCCGTGTTAGATTTAATTGTATATAAAGTAAGGAGGTGTGGTATGATTGCCAATGAGACATTTATCGACCAAACTTCAAATGAAGTGGATGAAAGCCATTGTAGGCAAGCGTACGGCCTTCAACAATAAGAAAACCCCACACCGTACGGTAGGCTGAAAAAGGCCCGACATGAACAATTGGAAACTATTCAATTGAGAAAAGTTAAACTATTAACGGTTAGTTTATTAAAAAAAAACATGAACCATGTACCGACAACCACTGAACTACAGGCACATAAACATGATTGTTAGATCAACCCTTCCCTAAACTGGGACAGTGGTATAACATTACAACGTAAGAAAATACTATAAAAATCAGTTGATAAAGGCTTAACTAATCAGATGGATAAAAATAGAAAGACATCTAAAAAAGGAGGAGCGGATACGAACGGGTACTTATACATCCCTCACTACAAAAAGACACTTAACACAGACCTGACAGTAATCAGTTTCTTATCAAAACCATCTTAGACTAAAATATCAATCAGTACACACATCCAACATCGGTTAATAATATAATATAAAAAAGAGATGTGGTATGATTGCCAATGAGACAATTCTCTACAAGAGACCAAATGACACAGAAATTAACAACTATAGATCATCGTACGGCCTTCAACAATGAACAAAGCCCATACAGCATAGACGTCATTAACAGTCAGATAAAACATGACCATGTACAATGCTAAACTATGGCGCGCAACTGGTATACCTCAAGATTGTTGATCAAACTGGATTTTTTTTATGTATGTTATAAATAGCCCCAATATAAGGGGTTTTTGCTGACGTCTAGTGGCAAATATTCCATTTATATGCCCTAGTTTAAATTATTTCGACATGTATACTTTAATTATTTAATCGGTAATAACGATAATCCCAAAATCATTATAGGTTGGATTATAATTTGGCCGATTAAATCAGATATATGCATGCAAAAGATTATGGTGCTAATATGAATTCGACTTATAATAGGTCAGAAACAGTTTACGTATACACCACCAGAATTCGAAAGAAAAACCTTAAAGTACATCACACATCTTATTGTGCATACATGCATGACTACTAGTATCTTGTACAGGATTATGTACCTTACACTTGACTTAGATAGATCAGAAACAAGTTACACTATAGAATTATGAAGAAAAACTAAAAGTACATCCCACATCTGATTGTGTAATATTGGAATATTCTATTTTATGGTATAAGAAATGAAATGAGTTTTGGATGCATTTTGATACTGTTATATCTGCCTGGTGTTTTACCAAATCCCGTCGGCTGTTCCTATGATGCTACTAATGTACTTTACACGTGTAATGCACGATACTGGTCTCTGCCTCTTCTGTTCAGTGACTTCACCATACAACCACAGCGTATTCTATTGGTAGATATCGCAGGGGAACTACCAGCTTCTGCACCAAATGGACCAACTTTTAGTGGGTTCAGTTCAACAAATACTGCACTCTTTGACGGAAGATTCTCTCCGTCTTTGCAGATAATGTGTTTTGTAAATAGCGATTTGATCATTTTCATGGACACGTTTGCCGATTTTGATTGGCTAGACGATGTGATTATTACTGACTGTAACATATTGTCTCTACCTGTCCAAGTGTTCTCTCATATTGGTGATGTTAGCTCGTTTACAATTGAAGGAGGCTCTATAACTAACATGGTGGCAAACAGCTTTCAAGGATTAAATGTTAAGAAAATCACAACTGCGCCGACGCCGAAGGGATCATTTACAATACGTAACAGCCAAATTACTTCTGGACAGCTAGCACCTGGCGCTCTGTTTAACATTAACAATGCCACAACCATAATCCTCGAAAATAACCACATCACAACAATAGGAAGCGATACATTTCAGGGCGTGCCACACTTATATAACCTTACGCTTAGTTATAACGACATTACAAGCATTCCTGAATCTATATTCACAAACCTCCATGCGTTAGAGCACGTGACTATTTGGGGAGTTCAATGGGATTGCACGTGTGATAAACTCTGGTTTATACCTTACGCCTCTGACAACAATATAACTGTTAACGGAGATATCGTGTGTTATACACCAGCAGGATATTACAGTAAGTTAACAGTTTGTCAACATCAACCAATCTGCAAAATACATTCAATTGCTTACATATTGTTTCAAACCTACTACAACTGTATCTGTGTAATAGATATACAATCATAGTTTTCCTCGTTGATTACTATATATACGTCAATGAGACAACAACCCAACAACTGTTCCGATAAGCGTTCCACTTACAATTGTATTCTATATCTCCAATGATTGGGCATACAATGACATTTATAAAAGGTATCATACAGGGGCGGATCCAGCCATTTTAAAAAGGGGGGGGGGGTTCCAACTACATGCCCCCATTCAAATGCATTGATCGTCCAAAAAAAAAGGGGGGTTCCAACCCCGGAACCCCCCTCTGGATCCGCGCCTGTCATATATTTCAATGTATGTACGTTGTTTATTTCTAAATCATTTATTGTTCTTGTCGTTACGTAACGACATTTTTTATATGATTGCCAATGAGAGAGCTCTCCACCAGAGACCAAATAAATAAACTCATCATAGATACCAGGACTAAATTTTGTATATACGCCAGACTCTCGTTTCGTCTACAAAAGACTCATCAATGACCCTCGAATCCAAAAAAGTAAAAAAGGCCAAATAAAGTACGAAGTTAAAGAGCATTAAGGACCAAAATTCATTATGCCAAATACAGCTAAGGTACATAGAAGTAGGCAACTATTTGTCATCGTACGGCCTTCAATAAAGAGCAAAACCCATACGGTAAGCTATAAATAACCAAAACAAATTAAAAGGGGAAAAACAACAGCCTAATTAATGGAAAAAACAATATGGTAAAAATCACCCAACGACTTCAATTATATCACAGGTGCCTTGTGACAGGCACATTCGTCATTTGACTGTATCATAAATATGTATAAGTTTTAATCAAATTTACCTTTTGTTTTATGTTGTTAATATAATTCCAGATACAAGGGCCTCGTCATTTTATCAGAATAACTGTGTATTGCCATGCGATGGACAAATTGGTAAGAGCATTAATTGTAAAGACTTGATGGAGTCACTGTACTATAACAAAGTGAACTTTTATATGTTAAATTGTTGATTTCTGAAAGCTGTGACATTGTCTTTCGTAAAGCTACTATAGCATTTGTGAACTAAGTAATATGTGTGAAATTGTTGATTTCTTACTGTGACAATTCTATTTCGCAATGCAACGTACATATTGAACAAGTAAAATCATTGCACAGCAGTTGTTGATCTTTTAGATGGTATTACAAATTGAGAATTGAACTGATAATGTTTAAAAGAGACAACAAACCGTCCAAAGAGTAGAAACGTCTTCTATCACAAGTTACTATGTTTTGGCGCGTTAATTTTGTGCGCATTTAATTTACATTTGCGCGAATTTTGGGTTTATTTCCTTTACGTTTGCGTGCATTCATGAATTGGCAATGTTCGCGAATGTAACGTATGTTAATCATAATGTTGGTATATAACATATCTTGGTCAAACAATGTGTTGTATATGAATTTTATACAAAAAAAGTCTTGAATAAACTTTCTTCTATAACAGACAGTTCGAAATTATTTCTATATGGTCAAATAAAAACTGAGATAAAAATTGAAAATTATTTATTAAAAGAATCAAATTTTAAAACCAGACAATTAATTTCTAAATTAAGGGTTAGTGACCATAACCTAGAAGTTGAAATGGGAAGATATAAAAATGTACCCAGAGATCAAAGGTTATGTAAACTTTGTAATAAAATTGATGATGAATACCATTTTTTACTATACTGCAAACTAAACTCAACTTTAAGAGATTGCTTATTTTTAAAGATTAATAATTTAAATCCTGATTTTACAAATTATCAACCACTTTTAAAGCTAAAACAACTTTTAATTCCTAAATCTGAGCTTTTGACAGAAATTGGTGACTTTATAAAGCAATCATTAGAATTGCGAAAATGAGGTCCATGTCCATCAAAGGCTACATTAATTACCATTTATAACTATGTTTTTTTTTATGTTTATATTTGTAATTCTTCACTGTCTGTATTAAATGTTGTATTTGTGTTTGCTTGACCCATATGGGTGTATTTTTGCAAATAAAATTATTATTTATATAGTTTAACAAGTACACACATATATATATATTGTTTCTTTATATATATTCTTTTTGGCCGTGTCCGATTTGGTGCGGTTACATCTTACATAGCGTACTTTAACTTTTTTGCAAGGAATTCCGCACAACCCAGTCTTAAAGTTGTGACCAGTCTTAAACTTGTAGTGAGATGAGAGTTTTTTGCTCCATGTTAAAGACTTCACAGTGACCGTGACTTTCAGTTTACAGATAGCAAGAAAAGTGTTTTTCCTTTGCTTTTTATGTTGTTTTTTTTGCTGTACATATACTGATTTTGGTCTGGGTGGATACCAAAAATCTATTTTCCCCTGTTATATGTACATTATAGTAGAAAATATACTATAATACCCCTCCCCACACTGCCTGGCACTAAAATACCCCTCCTCCACAACCTGGTACACAATCACATAAAAAACTAATTAAATGTGTATGCTCAAATTTGTTGTGATCTATATGCATGTCTTATTACTAAAACTAATTTCAGGTTTCCATATTGGAGAAGTATGCATAACAGCTCTAGATGTAGTTAACTTCGCTACTGTATTATTAATTTTGATACTGACAATATTTGGTTTTGGAATTATCGTGCATCTTCACTGTAAAGAGAAAAATGAAGAGGAAAGAATAGAAAAAGTCAGAGGCATTCGAAATGTAATGGCTGACAAAATTGCAGGTATCCTTCGAAATAAGATAAATAAAATTGAAGAGTTTGTTCAGGATAATATAGATGTTTATCGCGAAAAAAACAAAATAAGGGAGGAAACTAAAGAAAATCAACCCAAAACGGAAACTCCAACTTCGCCAAGAAATTTAAATGAAATAGACGAAAATGAATACTCGAGTGACGACGAAAATCCATGCGAAAGTGATGACTCCAGAGACGACGATGATCTAGACGAAACTGAATACCAAAGCAGCAAAAGAGATTTAGATACCAGTCATGAAGATATTTGTCACTGAACAAAAGTTTACCAGTCTCATTTACAAATAATGTGCAAATAATAAAATGTATCTATGAAGTACATAAAACTTCAGAGGTTGTTGAAAAAATTAAAATCATGACTATGAACTCTCTTTCATCTTGCCAACCATAGTTTTACACTCAATTTTTTTTTTAGATCAAGTATATATCGTAAATATATGAATGAAAATATTAAACATAGTTTTGTGTTAATAGCACAAGAATTCAATGACCAAAAACACATAAAATTTCTAGAGACTATTTTAGTAATATTAGGCACAAGCAGTACAATAAGTCAATATGTAAATACGTTGTTACAATTATATCAATCACCGTCAGTTTATTGAGAATTTAATGATCCGGTGATCCAAAGTTCAATTTCCGATTAAACTTATAATGGGAAAACGGACCACTTTTTTTTGTCTACTCTGTTTCTGATTATTTTTATACCACATTTATGAGCATAATGTTTTCTGGTCTGTTCGTTCATTTGTTCCTTCGTCCGTCCGTCTGTCCGGCTTCATGTTAGAGTTTTTGGTAAAGGTATTTGTTTTTATGAAGGTGATTCAGAAGTCCATTCAACTTGAAACTTAGTACACAGGTTCCTTTTGATATGAGCTTAGATTTTAGACCCCAATTTCACAGTCCACTGAACATAAAGAAATAAAAGTGCGAGTGGGGCATCCGTGTATCATGGACACATTATTGTTGTTTCTATTTTATGTATATATGTATTTGGTAGACTAAGCTGGATGTTATCCTTAGTTACTTAACAGTGGTTATGGACATTTCTGTAATAATATGAATAAAAGGAGACAGAAACCCATCAACAACAAAACAAGAGACATGCGCATACTCACATACGGTTTTCAAAAAGCAAACGTCTATTCAAAAAAGAGGGACGAAAAATATCAAAGGGACGGTCAAACTCATAAATCTAAAACAAACTGACAACGCCAGGGCTAAAAGAGGGACGAAAGATATCAAAGGGACAGTCAAACTCATAAATCTAAACAAACTGACAACGCCATGGCTAAAAGAGGGACGAAAGATATCAAAGGGACAGTCAAACTCATAAATCTAAAA
This sequence comes from Mytilus edulis, assembly GCA_019925275.1. Lineage (NCBI taxonomy): Eukaryota > Metazoa > Mollusca > Bivalvia > Mytilida > Mytilidae > Mytilus > Mytilus edulis. The sequence goes on from CM034359.1 coordinate 7,941,920, forward strand.
CAAACTGACAACGCCATGGCTAAAAGTGAAAAAAGACAGACAAACAATAGTACACATGACACAACATAGAAAACTAAAAAATAAACAACACGAACCCCACCAAAACTAGGGGTGATCTCAGGTGCTCCGGAAGGGTAAGCAGATCCTGCGCCACATGTGGCACCCGTCGTGTTGCTTATGTGATAAAAAATCCGGTAAATAGTCTAATTCGGTAGGTCACATTCATGAAAGGGAAGGGGATTGTAAGGAACATATCCGATATCATTTGTGAAACGGTTATTCCGGAACGGTCAACCAACTCATGATGGCGTCCGTAAAATGTACGAAGGGATGATTTTAACTTCACCATTTGGAACTCGTGGTTTAATAGCTTCCTTGTGAGCAGCAACCCTCTATGAAGAAAATCATGATAGGAAATGCAAGCACGGGAATATCGTATCAATTGGGAGATATATACCCCGTATTCAGGTGCTGCTGGAAATGTTACTACTTAGAAATGGAAAGTTCACAATTGGAAACTGAAATCATCTCTTTTGTTGTAAAGTTTTGTTTTCAACCGACCCTTATTGTCAATTTCTAGATGTAAGTCAAGATATGAAGCCGACTTAACTGTATCTGTAGTATCCTTTATCTCTAATTCGATGGGATAGATGCGTTCCACATAGTCACCATTTTTTTAATTATTTAGTGAAAGAACATCATCTATATAGCGGAAAGTAGAGTTAAAGGATATTGCTAAATTCATATCTTTCTTCCTAAGAAGTACCTGCATGAAGTCAGCCTCATAATAATAAAGAAACAAGTCGGCAAGTAGAGGGGCACAAATTGTTCCCATTGGAATGCCGACAGTCTGTTGAAAAACACGTCCTCCGAACGTAACAAATATGTTGTCAATCAAGAAATCAAGCATCTTGATAATATCAGTTTCAGAGATTTTTTTGTTTGAATCAGAGTGATCCTTTACAAAGTAGGATTTTTCCCTCCCTAAGACAAGATACTTGTATCTACGTTGGCCATTCTTTTTTATGAAGCAAAGCAATACCAACTCTTTCAATTTGTCTTTTAGTTTGGAATGTGGAATACTTATATTCCATGGCAAGCTCTAAATTATCAAAAGTTTAAAAAAAAGTAGACTGAATACATTTATTACAGCCCGTAATGATCTTGGTACAGCATAATATCCCTCAAAATGTAGACTGAATACATTTATTACAGCCCGTAATGATCTTGGCACAGCATAATATCCCTCAAAATGTAGACTGAATACATTTATTACAGCCCGTAATGATCTTGGCACAGCATAATATCCCTCAAAATGTAGACTGAATACATTTATTACAGCCCGTAATGATCTTGGCACAGCATAATATCCCTCAAAATGTAGACTGAATACATTTATTACAGCCCGTAATGATCTTGGTACAGCATAATATCCCTCAAAATGAAACAAAAACGACAATACAAACACTTACTTGACTTGTGAATTGGATCTCAAACAAGGGTGCACTTTGCCTACATTATTTTCTATTCCAATGTATGGTCATTTTGTCTCAACTATACGAGATAAATTGATTTGTGTGTTAACGCTACTTACAGCAGGTTTGTGTTATTTCGTGGTAAATGGGCAGTTTATTTTAGGAAGAAGACGGTCTTCGGTAAGTAAACTGAAAATCTTAATCAATTGGTGTCAAGCGCAAGGTTCGAACTCACAATCCCCGTGTTGAGAGGCAAGTTATTCATGTACAGTTATTCGACTACTTAAACCATTCACTCCTGAAACGAAATGCTCGAAAGCTGGCAGAAGAAAGTTACTAAAGTAAGAAGGGACTATTATTCAATAAATTTACAAAAATACTCTGTTTTATCGGAGTAAGGTTGTACATCTTTAAAAAAAAAGTGGACCGTTACATGTTTTTTGGCTAAAAGTATGTTTGACTTTTTATCGGAAACAAGATTTTGCAGATGGATACATGTATATATTTAAAGAACTTATCAACAGTGGAAATTTTAATCATATTTACGAACCTAATCCTAACTACAATATACATAAATTGGAGGACATTAAGGACAGAGAAACACACGAATAATAGCTAACAAAATGTATTAAGCCGTGTTCAGATCCTTACATAAAAGATGAAGGGATACATGTGTATGCATGCAGCGGTATGTTGATGTTGTCCCTAAAAACTAAAAATATTACAAAGAATTCTATTCATTCTGCTTTGAGACCAGAGTATTGTTGAAAAAATAATTGAACAGTTTGCGTTTCAGATTAAAAAAGGTTCCGTGAAACGATCAGCATATGTTTTCTTTTTTTCCCCAAGATCTTCTCGAAGGGCCTTGAATGGCCCCCATACCACTAGCCGATTTATTTTGTTTGCGCTATGCATTACTCGACCAATCTATTTTGCCTAACAAGAGACTAGTTATGGCCCTGCTCGGTGATAACTACTTATTTGACATATCCCAAGCAAGACAGTCCTATTTAACAAACGTAAACATTTTTGGGGCCTATTTTATCAAGTATCTGTCTAGAAAAAAAATTATGACTAAAATCAGCAAAGACCCATCGAAAAAACATCTGATACAAAAATTTAACAATATTTGGATGATATATTGGCTCTAAATAATGACGACTGCAGTATGTATACTAAAGAAATTAATCCTGTTGAACTTACTTAAAATAAAGCTAATACTAACAATGACCACTGTCCCTTCCTTTTCTCGATCTTGATATCTATATGTATATCATTAACGGGAATCTTAATACAAAAAATTATGATAAAAGAGATGCCTTTTCATTTCCTATTGTTAATTATCCATTTTTAGATGTTGTTAATTATCCATTTTTAACACATGCCATGGGTAAAATCTCTTTGTTCTTACTGTGCTATAATGTGGATAATGCACAGCAAAGGTGTGCATTAACTACCCTAGATATACTGCACAGTTCAAATCTATTTTTACCTTTAGTGGCGGTTCCTGGATTTTGAACGGGGCGTTATTCTATCATGAAAATTTAAAAAAAAATATAACAGAGTACATGTAGTGAGACTAAAACAATATTGACGATTTTATGCTAAAACACGATACTTTGTCCAATCCAAGGGTGAACGACCTATTCGCCCCAAACACCGAATCCGCCATCTGCTTTAAAATAAAGACAAAGTTGAACTTTGTACGAACATCGTAGTTTCAAAATAGGAAAAAAGAGAGGTTTCTCATTCCTTTTTTTTTTTTATCTAAGCTGGGACATTACATGCATATTTCATCATATTTTGTGTACAATGTAAATCTTAAATCAGTGTTTTAAAGTAAGAAAGAAAGTTAAAACAATTTTTGGTAATTTCTGCCAAAAAAGAAATGTATCTAAAAATATCCGAATAACATGAATCTGATTTTGATTAGTTTTAAACTCAATGGAATTTATAACGACTTTTTAAATATCTATTCCTATAACTTTTATAGAGAATTTAATGAGGATCATGTTTAAGTTTGTTTCAAAACAGGGTTGGGGGGGGGGGGAGGTAGCTGGAGATCAACCAGACTTCATTTAGATGGACGTGACTGAAAAATTAATACAGTAGATAAAACGAAACTTGTGGGGTTGGGGGAGTAAAAGATTGGAAAGAGAAACGTATTTTCTGTTTATTAAACATTTTCAATTTAGGTAATATAACATCTTCCTCGGTTCATCTTTCTCTAAGCATATCAATGAGGGAAAGAAATTCAAAAGCAATCAATCCAAACTCAATAACCCTTTCAGTTATGATATTTTTTTCCATACACCGATTTGAAAGTACACAATTTGTCAAAGTCTTAATCGTCACTAATTAAATAAAAAATGGGAATGAATTTAACAGAAACGATAAAAGAAAACTACCATTAAACCGCAATTTTAGAATAAGTCTAGACATAAAAAAAGTTGTTAATTTAAAAATTACCAAAGTCGTAATTCCCCCTTTCTTAACCCTACAAGAATCTTTCCTCGGTTCCCTGGATTGCGGAATATCGTCCACATTTCTTAAACGTTCACGTAATATGATGGCGTCATGTGTTAAAACAGTTTTAGCCAATCAAATCGGTATATAGGATTTAATCTGCACGCTCGTGTGACCCTTTAACCCGAACTCCTACGTCGTTCGGGTTAATTAGGGTCACACGAGCGTGCAGATTAAATCCTATATACCGACTTGCTTGGTCAATAACTATAACTTAGATATGGTGACGGTCCCATGTCCCCATCGTATGATGTTTATGTATTTCAATTTGTACTGTTCGCTCGTGTATGTAACAACATATACGATTTAAGGGAGAGAAATTGACGTATTACTGAAAATTTATTACACCAGGGTTTTCGATATCATAAACTAGTCAAAACATTTACCAAATTTTATCATCGGTATAAGGACATCATTTGTACATATAACTCAACATGCAGACATCTTATACGTTCGGGTATTTCCCATCCAATCTTTTATGGTAATATTCTTTACAAAGCACAAACATATCAATATTTACCTCAAAAGCTAACAAAACCTTTACACAGACTTATTAAGAAGGGGTATTGTTTCCATACTGTTGACTATATTGATTCACTTATAGGGTATTTGCATCGGAATTTAACACATTTATTCTAAATTCTAAACCAGTTGTTGGCATGACACAGGTTAAGTTCTTTTCACATATTTTATGATGGTAAAATACTAAACCCCTAACATGAGGGATTGTGCCTGCCTGATATTCATATATATATGATGAAGACGTTATCTTTTAATTAATCAGTTTAATTGAGGTCTGAAGCTTGCATGTTAGTAACTGCTTGTAGTCTGTTGTTATTTATGTATTATTGTCATTTTGTTTATTTTCTTTTGTTTCCTATTCTGACATCGGACTCGGACTTCTCTTAAACTGAGTTTTACTGTGCGTACTGTTGTCCGTTTGTTTTTTTCTACATTGGCTAGAGGTATAGGGGAGGGTTGAGATCTCCAAAAAAACATGTTTAACACCCGCCGCATTTTTGCGCCTGTCCCAAGTCAGGAGCCTCTGGCCTTCGTTAGTCTTGTATCATTTTTAATTTTAGTTTCTTTTGTATAATTCGGAATTAAGTATGACGTCCACTATCACTGAACTAGTATACATATTTGTTTAGGGGCCAGCCGAAGGACGCCTCCGGTGCGGGTTTTCCCCGCTACATTGAAGACCCATTGGTGGACTTCGAATGCTCTATGGTCGGATTAATTGTTGTCGCTTTGACACATTCCTCATTTCCATTCTCAATTTTGTCTTCCGTTTATTGTTACCTTACTTGCATTGAATTGAAAGATAGAAATCTTTGGCAAATATGTTGTACCGATGATTTTGTTTTGCATGCATTATTAGAATGCCAATCCTATGCAGATAGCCACTAATGTATCAATTCGGATTAACACGGTGTCCCTTTCAATACAGAAAAATGGTATACAATAATCATTGTTTAAATAACTAACAACTCATTTGCGATATAGGCGTTTTGTTTAGGGATGATATCAGAAGGCGGTACAATGTAGGGGGTAATGGGCAAAAATATCCGACCTCAATCGAATTTATGTCTTGTGTTTTGAAAGCCAAAATCAAAATGGCTGGCAATTAAAAATATTATATTCTGACTCGTCGATAGAAATAGTTCATACCATTGAAATAATCAATTTTGTTAAATAAATATGCAAAGAAAAAAATTCGTTCCCTTACAAGACTATCACTAGAAATCAAGTTAGAAATACGATTGTTTGTCCCTATAATGTAACAATATACATAAAAATCGACCCTTATAAGAGGTTTGCCTTACATTTAAAATATCTTAATCTCTTTTATTACAAAATAGGATTTAGTTAGATTACTAGATTAAATATTAATCGATTATATTTTGGTTACATTACATTAAGAACAAATTAAAATGGCGTCATCATAATAATGTTAAGAGGACACTTCTAGCCTTTTGTTGATATTTTTGGGGATGATTTAAGAGATATGATTCTCCGATGCATTTTGATACTGATATTTGTACCTTTGACACTGTCTAATCCGACCGGATGTACGTACACTACAGACATTCTGTTATATTCCTGCGACAGCCGACTATGGGTGTTACCTCTAGATTTTTCCCAGTTTACGGTGCAGCCACAGAGACTTCTGATCAAAGACATGTCCGGAGAACTTGCAGCATCTGCTCCTAATGGACCCGTGTTTAGTGGCTTCAGTGCGATCAATACAGCATTATTTGATGTAAGATTCCCGCCATCTTTACACATTATGTGTGTCGCTAATGGCTTTCTCATGATGGTTAAAGATGCATTTCAAGATTTTGGATGGGTTGAAGAACTGATTATTCAAGATTGTGACATTCTTTCGCTCCCCGCGCAAGTATTCGCACATTTTGGTGACTTGAATTCTTTAATTATTGAGGGTGGTTCAATGGATGCTATGGTCGCTGACACTTTCTATGGATTAAATGTCAACAAAATGTCGTCTGCTGTCACACCCAAAGGGGAATTTATACTTCGGAACACTGAAATTATTGGCGGTTCTTTGCCATACGGCGGTCTCTTCACTCAAAGCAATGTATCAACCATAATACTAGACAACATACACCTGAGCTCTCTTCGTACAGATACATTTTATAATAACCTCAAACTTACCAATTTATCTATAAGTTACAACGCCTTAACTAGTATCCCAGACAATCTGTTTATCCAGTCACAATCTTTACAATTCGTTCGGATATACGGAATATCTTGGGCGTGTGCATGCAGCTCTCTCGGATTTATACCTTATGTCATCAGCAATAACATCACTTTGGAAGGAGATATAGTTTGTACATCGCCTGCGAATTATGCAAGTAAGACTTATATCTAACGTTTCTTTATTTTTACTGCTTTATCAACATAGCTTTAAATGTATTCCAAAACGGCTATGTACAGTACCTATTATGTATTTTGTAACAAAAAACTTCATTTGTTCTATTGTAATTTTAAGGCGTGTATAATAGAATCAAAATACGATATTAGTACACCAGGTGCCTAGACATGGTATTGTACCCGAGTAGGTTTCTGTCACAATGTATTGCCCAGATAGTGTGAAACATCATATATATCACGGTATCTCTCTAAAATTAGTCATATGATTACACAGAGACTTTCGGCGAGACATGTTAGAAGTAAATAATGATTATGGAAGTTCATGTCTTTTTCTTTCATGTCTTTATTTAAAAAGTTGCTCTTATCATTTTGTATTATTACATGACTTTTTTGTATACTTTTATCTCTTGATGCTAACCAAAAAAAAGATGTGTATGATTTCCAAGTAGACAACTTTCACAAGAAACCATATAACACAGACATTAACAACTATAGGTCACCGCATGGCCTTCGCCAATAAGCAAAACCCATAATACATAGCCAGGTATAAAAGGCATGACAAATGTAAAACAATTCAAACGAGAAAACTTACAGCCAAATTAATGTACAAAAAAATGAAAAACAAACAAATATGTAACACAGCAACAAACAACTTTAAATTAACGCCCCTTTGTTTTGTTTTACAGATCAGAGAGCAGCAGTTTATTATGCCACAAACTGTATAAGTTATGATGTTTGTGCTGGTCAAACAGGTCAGTATTACATTTTATTTTTCTAAATAAACCAGCCTTTATTACATTGTAATAGTTGTTGGGTTTAAACTCATCAAAGTGGCTTTGTTTCATTCATTCCTTCTATTATTGTTTATATTTGAAACAGAATGACATTTCTGTCCTTTTTATAATATATCTTCTTGTCCTTTATTAAGAGTGTTCATTTTTCGATTGTGTTAAACGTTTCAGATGTTAGTCCAGTAATATGATATTTGTCGTATAGACATTCATCTATAGTGTTTATGTTACGTGATGTGCTATTGGGTATTATGATGAGAACAAAGTGATATTTAAATGAATTCGTAGATTGCTGGCCTATTTATGCATTAGGCTAGAGGCTTTGACTGCCTTTTGAAAGTATGGTACATAAAATTGTTCAATAAGAATTTGCAAAAAAAAAAGATATCACACATTTATTCTCCGCTATGACTTAAATATCAACTTATCAATATCAATCAAACAATTATAAATCATTGGTATAATATAGATCATTTATTCTGGTATAACCTAAGCATGCAGATTTTTTATTTTTTATTTTACTTTACATTGCGTTGTACATTTGTTGAGGAAGCATTAGATCTGAGTTATATCATAACGTCATCAGGAGCAGCACATGTACAGCCAACAACTTTTAAAACATCAGAGAGAATCCATTTGTCATTTATAATTCTAATAAAATTGCACGATTTTCGAAGTTTAAATTGCTGTTTATCGCTCATGATAGCTATATATTTTTAAACGATACAGTTCGACAGATAATAGTATGAACTTAATTCAACGGTCAATTTAAACACATTCTATCCAAACAATATTAGTACACTGTTATGTATGTTTTATGATCATGGATGACTTTCTAACATATGAACATGTATTGAACATATGCTTTCTGTTTTCCAGGTTTTGTGAGTGCTGGAAAATGTATAACTGTGTTAGATATCATAAGCTATGTATTATTCGTTCTCAATACTATCATAGCTTGTATAGCCTTTGGTCTCGTGTTGCATCTTTTCCTCCGACTTAAAGAAATTAAAGATAAACGAAGAGGTTTTATGTTACGAAGGATGTTTGGTGTTGAGCAGGCCAAGACGAAAACATTCAATGTAGTCAAGCCACGGGATCCTTCATTTGACTAATGTCAGCAGTCAAAGACTAAAACATTCAATGTTGTCAAGCCTCGGGGCCCTTCATTTGAATTATACTAGGCGACCAAGATCTAACCATTTAATAATGTCAGAACGAAGTACCTGTCTTTTGACATTATTAACAGGAATGTCTTCATCGGATACCTTGGTCTGTACACTGAAAGCGGTCATAGTATCTCCGTATATCTAATGAAGTTCAATACGAAGCATATTCATTTGCATTCTGTTTTTATACTTAACTAATTCATCTAATGATGATAAAAATAATTACCTGACTTAACTGAGTTATGTTTGACCTTTACAGCCTTAAGGCCGTAATCATGTAAAGTTGCATTGGTGGACGGTGCAAGTTAAATCATTGTCAATAATGGCTTCCACATAAAATCTAATTCATAGAACATAACTGCTTCAATTTTAGTTTTGAAAATAACACTTTCTATTCATGGACTATTTGTCTTCAGTGGAAGTTTTATTGTATTATTTAATTTGTGTATGGTGTTTGTGTTTTGAATGTGCTTTTGGTATTTTATGTCCCTATTTTATAACGCATACAAATTGCACAAAGCATAAGAAATTAACATTGACTAATGAACCATGAATATGAGGTCAAAGTTAAATAAAACATGCCAGACTGACAAGTATCCTTTACAATCAATCCATACACAACACATAGTCGACCTACTGCTTATAATATCTGAGAAACAAACATAATCGTGTTAATTTATCATGAAATTAGGTCGAAGTCAGATAAAGTCTTTCTGGTGGAAATACAACCTTTACATAGAACCCATATACAAAATATAGTTGTAGAAATCAAATATATATGGTGGGTTCTAGATCTAAGGCAGATTCCGAATCAATGGTAAATATGGCGTCATACCATCCCAAATCTATGGCAGATTAAAAAAAAAGAGCCTATTATAAACTAGGCGAACGATACACACAAACACAGGTAGAACGAACGCTGTACAAACACGGGCATAACAAACGCTGCACAAACACGGGCACGGGAAACGCTGCACAAACACGGGCACAGAAAACGCTGTGACACTGTAACATATCAACACAGTAAGATGGTGTCAAAGGAACGTGACCATCCAAAAAAGCAGAATAACAGTACGGAACTAAATAAAAATCGTCCTTTTTGTCGTATATTTTTGTGTGAAACTGAAATATTCAAATGTAGATAAAAAGAGTAATAATTATACAGAAAATAATTGATTTGTTTGAAATCAGTTCCTTTAAGTTTGGGTAAATTTTCTCCTGGGAGAGAAAAAAAAACACAACATTTCTTTGATTCAGACATTGGTTGATTAATGACACAAACAGCAATAAAAATCTAATTTATGTGAATAAATTCCACAGTCTACAAGTCAAAACAATGATAAAACAAATATACATTTCACGATTGTCCAGCTTGTCTACTAAAATATACATAGAAAATGACAACATATCTTCCATTTGACATTTTTCTCTATAGTCATATACATTAGTCTGGGGAGATTTTAAAGGATTTAGTCTGGGAAGAAGTACAAGGATCTAGTCAGGGAAGAAATATAAGGATCTAGTCAACGTATTCATACTTTCAACAAGTTGGTCATCTTCTCGTGCTAATCCATTCACCTAATAGAGAGAAACATTGTTAAAGAAAAGTATTATGTACATTGCTAAATCATGTGCTATAGAAAAGTATTATGGACATTGCTAAATCATGTGCTATAGAAGTACAATAAGTCTGAGACATGCACACTAAAGTTTGTTTGTTTGTTTGTTTAGGCGTATGACCAAATACATGTAGTTTTTCTTTTTTAAAATTACAAAACGAATGGTGATTTAAACGTCGGCGCCGCAGTTTGTATACTCTGAAGATATATGTTGGTTACTTAAGTCGTTGGACTACTGTCGCATTGACGGATACCTATATCCCGAGGCCATATAATATTATAATAGTGATTTCCTTTGTGTCCTCATGTTATTGTACCATTTGAAGTCTTTGCTTGACGGCTGAAATCACCCCTAGACAGTTTCGGGAACATTATTATAATGAACCGGTTGAAAATGTGTGATCTAGAAGATAACCTTTTTAAGATTAATGTTAGCTCACTACGGAATCCACCTTCCTGAACAAGAGAAAGTGTGCTACGGTTAAAAGTGTTGTTTATTCTTTAGTTTTCTATGTTGTGTCATGTGTACTATTGTTTTTCTGTTTGTCTTTTTCATTTTTAGCCATGGCGTTGTCAGTTTGTTTTAGATTTATGAGTGTGACTGTCCCTTTGGTATCTTTCGTCCCTCTTTTGTTAACGGAGTATGAACGGTTAACCCTTCCAAGGCAGGCGACGCAAAACCAGTTTCATTAAAATTGAGAATGGAAATTTTAGTAAACACGGTTTTTTATTTTTAGTATGGTTTTTGTTTGTGAAGAATTATATGTTTAACATTTTTAATGCCTGATCTGGTTCTCTCTTTATGTCACATTTATGTATCTTTCAAATATTTGGTTTCGGATGAAATTGTGAAAACTGTTAAATTGTTTTCACGAATATGACCTACCGAATTAGACTATTACCGGGTTTGTAATACTATGAGTAACACGACGGGTGCCACGTGTGGAGCAGGGTCTTCTTACCCTTCTGCTGCACCTGAGATCACTCCAGCTTTTGGTGGGGTTCTTGTTGCTTAGTCTTAAGTTTTCAATGTTGTTTCTTGTGTACTATTATTTGCCTGTTTATCTTTTTCCTTTTTAGCCATGGTGTTGTTTTCGATCTATGAGTTTGAATGTCCCTCTGGTATAACTCGCAACTCTCTTAAATATTTGTTTACCTTTGTCATGATATCTAACAGATGATCGTGATGTCCACGGTACTTCATTATGTGTACAAACGCTTGGATGAACCAGAAGCCCTTGGATTCCGTATTAGAAACGATGGGGTCTGAAATGAAACAATTTATGTATACATTAATATTTTGTAAACAAATATAGAAATTATAATTATTCATCCAATTGAATGGAATCGAAAAAATAAGAAAATCCTTAGTTTTTCGAAAAAAAATTAAGTTTTGTCAAGAGGAAATTTATTAAAATGACCATATAATTGATATTCATGTCAACACCGTGCTGAATACTGGGCTGGTGATACCCTCGGGGACGAAACGTCCACCAGCAGTGGCATCGACCCAGTGGTGTAATTGGTTATCAAAGGTACCAGGATTATAATTGAATACGCCAGACGCGCGTTTTGTCTACATAAGACTCATCAATGACGCTCAAATCAAAATAGTTGTAAAGCTAAACAAAATAGTTCCTACAATAACCGATAGGTGATCTTCTGATCACAGATACATTCCTCCGCATCAATTGAGTGATAAAAACATTCAATTAAAATGTATCGATTTCAAAAGGATTCTTCATTTATTTTCCAGACACCACATCATTTTGATTTATTTCCAAACTTAAGTACCATAACCCTTGAACATTACAATTGGAAAAGACAAAAATCGAACTTAAGCTGTATTTAGTGGTCATATTCTTTTTAATCGGTCAATTTGAAATAAGGGTTCTCCATTTAATATTCGGTAACCGCAAAATGTTGAAAAAAATTGTAAGGGTTCCGCGGAACCCAGTGTCTCGCCTACTTTTGCTGTAAATCGCATGCTCAACAAAAATGAGGAAAAAAATCAATAAAAATATTCCTCTTGATACTATCTTTTGATTGTAAGAAGCTTCTGTCCAAGTTTGGTAAAAATCCAGGATAGTTTATGAATATTATAAATGTTTTAGAAACGTTAAGCGGGGGTCACACATTCACGATTTTTACTGCCGTCCTTGACAGGACCATTCCCGATTAAAATTTGTCAAAAGTCTGATCAAGATCCTGTGAATCGTGGATGGAAATTCGATTTGTATCTTTCGCCAGGTAAAATTCGACCGAGTCTGTCACGACTGCGTCCCGATTCTACCGAATGTAATCCGACAGAGATCAGATAGTGACAAGACAGTGAACCGACGCTGACGGAAGTTATCCGTTCGAAAACTGTCGGCATAATCGGGATGATCAGGTACTGTCGGAACGTAATCCTATCACGGTCCGCTCTATCGCATTGCAAACGGCTTTGTCTGGTCTCAGTCGTATTATATTCTGTTATTGTCGGGACTTCTCCAGATCATTCCCGTTCCACAGGACACCGTCCCGAATACACAGAACATTGTTAGGAATTCGATCCGATACAGCAGAATCTGTCACGACATAGGCACGATTGTAATCCGACTAGACAAAATCGGCTGAGTTTCCCCGAATGTTACGGGACGCACCTAACTGTCGGGGTGCTTTGCCGAACTATTCGGACCCTTCCCGACCAGTAGGAATCTGTTACGAACTATAACGACTGCGTTCAGACAATAATAGGACATTTCAGATAATTGAGGATACTAATCCGACTATTTCACTTTTCGTGTCGTATCGCTGTCTGATCTCAAACGGGAGCAATAATCGGCAATGTGTGAACCCCGCATTAGCTGCAGACTGTATGTAATGTTAACTGGAAGAAAAACTAAGTCCATTTATAAGTAAAATACAGAAGCACAGGTACAAAGTATTAACAAAATTTCCTTCTAGATACTAGCTTTTGATCATAAACAAGCTTCAGTCCAAGTTTGGTTCAAATTTAAAAATAATATAAGAAAGTTATTAAAAAAAATTAAAAATTAAGCACAGAGTGAATATGTTGTTTCCTGGCAGAAAATCTAAGTCCAGTTAAAAGTAAAATACGGAAAAAAAGGGATTTATTTTTTTTACAAAATTTACTTCTGGATACTATCTCATAATCATAAACAAGCTTCTGTCCAAGTTTGGTATAAACCCAAGATAGTTTAAGAAAATTATTAAAATTTTAAAAACTTTAACCACAGAGTGAATGTAATGTTTTCCCAAAGAAAAACTAAGTCCATTTATAAGTAAAATACGTAAAAAATTGAAATTTTATTCTTACAAAATTACTTCTGGATACTATCTTTTAATCATTAAGAAGTTTCTGTTCAAGTTTGATAAAAACCCAGGATAGTTTAAGAAAATAATTAAAATTTTAAAAACTTTAATCACAGGGTGAATGTAATGTTTCCCCGCAGAAAAACTAAGTCCATTTATAAGTAAAATACGGAAAAAATGAAATTTTATTTTTACAAAATTTACTTCTGGATACTATCTTATGATCATAATCAAGCTTCTGTCAAAGTTTGGTAGAAATCCAGTATAGTTTAAGAAAGTTCTTAAAATTTTAAAAACTTTAACCACAGAGTGAATATTTGTGAACGCCGCCGCCGCCGATGACGACACCGACGCCGACGGAATGTAGGCTCGCTTAGTCTCGCTTTTTCGACTAAAGTCGAAGGCTCGACAAAAATCGATGAAAGAACGTAACCTCTCTTTATGATATATGGAATAACCGTATATCGTGCCCATCACTTAGATAATAATAATAAAATATATGAATTTCGATAACCATATTTAGTTACCCTCGCTAAGTTGATATGTGTTATTACGATAACCGTATTTAGTTGCTCTCGCTAAGGTTATATATGTAATTACCGTATTCAGTTGCCTTCGCTAAGATGATATATGGAATAACCGTATTCAGTTGTCCTCGCTAAGATGATATATGGAATTACCGTATTCAGTTGTCCTCGCTAAGATGATATATGGAATTACCGTATTTAGTTGCCCTCGCTAAGATGATATATGGAATTACTGTATTCAGTTGTCCTCGCTAAGATGATATATGTAATAACCGTATTTAGTTGCCCTCGCTAAGATTATTTATCTTCAATTACCTCCTATACATTTCTAAGAATATGATTGGTTAAAAACGTCCTCGTGTATATTTAATATTAGGTTAGTTGGGACGCGGGGCTTATTTCATACACGGTTAGTAATGGAGTTACGTCCCTTTATATTCCATATAAGGTAATAAGGAGGCGGCGCTTATTTCATACACGGTTAGTAGTGGTGTTATGTCCCTTTAGAAAAACAAAACAGTACTGAGAAAAAATCTTAAAGGTTTCAACAGACGAAGAAAGTGATGATAAAGTGAAATAAATTCATAAAACACATTTAAATCTAACCAGTTGTCATTGTTGGCATCTGTTTTTGTAGGATCATTTTGATAGGTCACTAGCCTAAATTTTACACGTTAAGATTGTCGGCAAGATAAATTCGTTACATAGTGTGCTAGTGACGTAATCAGTATATATGGGGTCAGTAAATTCCATATGGAATTTACTGACCCCATATACCGTATTAGGTCACTAGCACACTATGTAACTAATAATATGTAACTACCGTTTTCAGTTGCACTTGCTAAGATGATAAATGAAATTACCGTATTCAGTTGCCCTCGCTAAGATGATGTATGTAATAACCGTATTAGGTTGCTCTCGCTAAGATAATAAATGGAATCACCGTTTTTATTTGCACTCGCTAAGTTGATATGTGTTATTACCGTATTTACTTGCCCTCGCAAGGATTATTTATTATTATGTTATAACTGTTTTCAGTTGCCCTCGCTCAGATGATATATGGAATTGCCGTATTTAGTTGCCCTCGCTAAGATGATATATGGAATTTCCGTATTTAGTTGACCTCGCTAAGTTGATATATGGAATTACCGTATTAAGTTGCCCTCATTAAGATGATATATTGAATTACCGTATTTAGTTGCCCTCGCTAAGATGATATATGGAATTACCGTATTTAGTTGCCCTCGCTAAGAAAATATCTGCTTTAGTGAGAGTATGATGGTCTTCATGAATAAGTGGGAAAATATTGCTCATCTCAGTATTGTCTTGTTCTCCAGAGTCTAAAATATATATACACTGCATCAAAAGAACAATATTATACACTGCATATAATGAACAACTATTATATACACTGCATAAAAAAAACCTATTGCTATATTAAAACACTAACAAGATGCTGTGAATGAGACAACAATACACTTGACTGAGTGTCCTCATGATTGTAGAAGTAAGCAACTATAGACCACCGTCCAACCTTCCCCGTTTCCATTCTCAATTTTGATCTTACAGTACTCATAAATGAGCTAAGAAAGAAGAAAAAAATACACGACATGGCAGCGATATTTACTATGACACACACGGAGATACTGACCATACGACAGGAACAAGGTATTTAGAATGAGACACAAGGAAGATACTGACCATACAACAGGAACGGGTGTCTTTATTTTTATAGTTCGTTCTTATGTTGTACTGTTATACCACTGTCCCAGGTTAGGGGGAGGGTTGGAATCCCTCTAACATGTTTAACCCCGCACATTATGTGCCTGTCCCAAGTCAGGAGCCTGTAATTCAGTGGTTGTCGCTTGTTTATGTGTTACATATTTGTTTTTCGTTATTTTTTTTTATATAAATAAGGCCGTTCGTTTTCTCGTTTGAATTGTTTTACATTGTCATTTCGGGGTGTCTAATAGCTGACTATGCGGTATAGGCTTTGCTCGTTGTTGAAGGCCGTACGGTGACCTATAGTTGTTAATTTCTATGTCATTTTGGTCTCTTGTGGAGAGTTGTCTCATTGGCAAAAATACCACATCTTCGATTTTATATTTAAAATTAGAAACAGAAAGAGATACTGACCATACATACGACAGGAAGGGAGGTATTTAAAATGATACAAAAGGGGATGTCTACCATGCGACAGGAACGGGCGTATTTACAATTAAAAAAAAAGAAACATAAAAACCAGCATAGGCAGGGAAATCTTAAATGAGACAAGAACAAGTTTCAAACATAACAACATAAATTGGGATGTTTTGAAATTAAAAAAAAAATGATTTTTACCATGTGACAAAAACGGGGAGAATAAGAAAAGAAAGAAGAAGAGTAACAACATGACATGGGAGAGATATTTACAAGGACATAATAAACGAGATACTTGTAAGAAAACCAAAACTAGAGGCTCTAAAGAGCCTGTGTCGCTTACTTTGGTCTATGTGCATATTAAACAAAGGACACAGATGAATTCATGACAAAATTGTGTTTTAGTGATGGTGATGTTTTTGTAGATCTTACTTTACTAAACATTCTTGCTACTTACAATTTTTTCTATCTATAATAAACTTGGCCCTTTAGATACAGAGGAAAATATTTTGTGAAAATATACTAAAATTTACCAAATTAATGAAAATTGACTATAAAGGGCAATAACTCCTTAAGGGGTCAACTCACCATTTTGGTCATATTTTTAGATCTTACTTTGCTGAACATTATTGCTGTTTACAGTTTATCTCTATCTATAATAGTATTTAAGATAATAAACCAAAACGGCAAAATTTCTTTAAAAAATACCAATTGGGGGCAGCAACCCAACAACCAGTTGTCCAATTCATCTAAAACTTTCAGGGCAGATATATATATTGATTTGATTGACAATTTAACCCCTTGTCAGATTTGCTCTAAATGCTTTGGTTTCTGAGTTATAAGCCAAAATCTACATTTCACCCCTATGTTCTATAGTTAGCCATGGCGGCCATCTTGGTTGGTTGACCGGGTTATCGGACACAATTTTAAAACAAGATAGCCTACAAATGATTGTGCCTAAAATTGGTTAAATATGACCCAGTAGTTTTAGAGAATAAGATTTTTGTAAAAGAAAACAAAATTGGTAAAAAATGACTATAAAGGGCAATAACTCCTTAATGGAGTTATTACCCTTTATAGGTTGCATTTCTGTAAATATTGACAATGCAATTTCCCATAGGAACTCCTTTTACGGCTAAAACTGTACCACTTTTACTATGAAGTTTTGAAAAAAATCTTATCCTACAATTGAAAGTTCAAAGGTCAAAATATAGGGCTGTACGGCATATTTTCAACGTTTATATGCTCTGAATTTCTCAGAGTTTAAACTAACACTAAATTCGTAACTACCCCTACCTCGAATGAAAGGTTACAACAGATTTCAATGTAAACAATATGCACATACATGTAAATTTACTGATAACATTCCCAAGTTATGTCTCTGGGAGATGAAACACAAGAGCATAACTGGGAACCAGTATGTAAACAAAATTAATTTTCTATGTATATTCAAGATCTCCCCAAAAGAGGTGTGTTTTGAGAAACAGCTGTATTTACAAAGAGCAACCTATAATCATTTTATAACTCTTTATGACAACTGACGCCAAGTGATGGAAAAGCTCACTTGGCCCAAACGGGGACCATTTTGGTTATGTTGACTGATTTGTAGATCTTACTTTGCTGAACTTTATTGCTGTCTACAGTTTATCTCTATCTATAATAATATTCAAGATAATAACCAAAAACAGTTAAATTTCCTTAAAATTACCAACTCAGGGGCAGCAACCCAACAAACGGTTGTCCGATTCACCTGAAAATTTCAGAGAAGACAG
Source organism: Mytilus edulis (assembly GCA_019925275.1). Taxonomy (NCBI): domain Eukaryota; kingdom Metazoa; phylum Mollusca; class Bivalvia; order Mytilida; family Mytilidae; genus Mytilus; species Mytilus edulis. The sequence goes on from CM034359.1 coordinate 7,960,151, forward strand.
ATGTTGACCTGATAGACAATTTTACTCCTTGCCAGATTTGCTCTAAATGCTTCAGTTTCAGAGTTATAAGCCAAAATCTACATTTTACCCCTATGTTCTATTTTTAGCCATGGCGGCCATCTTGGTTGGTTGGCCGGATCAGCGGACACATTTTTCAAAATAGATACCCCCAATGATGATTGTTGCTAAGCTTGGTTAAATTTGGCCCAGTAGTTTCAGAGGAGAAGTTTTTTGTAAAAGTTAACGACGACGGACAACTGACGCCAAGTGATGGGAAAAGCTCACTTGGCCCTTTGGGCCAGGTGAGCTAAAAAGGGGTATTTACTCTAAACTCTAACCTACTACAATTATACATGACAGTGGTTACTAAACATACAAATGGACAGGAATATTTACAACACGATAAAGCAGATAATTTTAAAAAGAGCATAGTAAGGAGATATTTATCATTTGACAGATACAGAGGTATGTACAATAAGACAAGAAAGGAGAAAAAATTACAACTATCAGGGCAGGGTTATTTCAATACCATGAGACACAAACGGGGATACTTACTAAACGACAGGAGAAGAATTATTACAAGACAAGAAAGGAACAGAAGTGGGGTCAAAGACACAAGACAGGAGTTACTAACCAAACTACATGTACATGAAATCGGGGTTATTTCAAATGATACAAAAGGGGATATCTACCATACGACAGAGTATTGACAATTAGACAAGAAAGGAGAAAAATACAACTATCAGGGCAGGGATGTCTCAGGGATGAGACACAAACGGGGATACTTACCAAACGACAGGATCCGAGATATTTACAAATAAACACGAAAGGAAAGGAATTACAACACAACATGGGAAGGAAATTTCAAAAGAGACACAAACAAAAAATACAATGTACAATGACACAAGACAGGCGATACTAAATATGTAAAAGCAGAGGTGGTATTTACAACATTATAACGAAGGAATCTTTAAAAATGAGACACAAAAGGAGAAACTAACCATGCGACAGGAACGGGGGTATTTAGAATTAGACATAAAAGGAGAAAAATTACAAGAAGACAAGAAATGAATATCAACAACACAACAAAAGAGGGGATATGTTAAATGATACAAGACAAGAGTTACTCACCAAACTTCATGAAAGCAGAGATATTTTAAATGATACAAAAGGAGATATCATCCATAAGACAAGAACAGGGGTATTTACAATTAGACAAGAAAGGTGAAAAATTACAACTCGACATGGAAGTGGTATTGACAAGGAGACACCAAAAGAGAAAATAACAACACCACAAGAGAAGGAGGATTTACAATGAGACAAAAACATTGAGTTACTAAACCTACACAAGGAATTACTTACCATACGACACGAACGGGGTATTTACAGCAAGACAAGAAATGATTAATTGATTGATTTTTGGTGTCTTAGCGCTACTTGTTAGCACCGCATGGCGGCCAGTTTTAATGATAGAGTAAGCCGGAGAGCCCGGAGAAAACCACTGAAATTCGATTGGAAATCTGACAATCCTAGTCGATTACAATTGGAGTCGAGTGCACAAAAACCGAGATAAAGTACAACACGACATGATAGTGATGTTTAGAATGAAGGCGATAGTTTCCAGACGACCCAGAAGGGAGCATTTACAATGAAACATGAAAACGATACTTCAAATTAGACAGGAAATGATATATTTACAATGATACAAAAAAAGGAGATACTTCCCCAACGATACAGAAAGGGCATGTACAATTAAAAAAACCAGGAGTTAATTATCATACGTCAAGTTAGAAAGGGGTATATAAGGAGATTAATATCAACACATTAGGATAAAGGATATTATAATGAAATTTAAAAAAGGAGTACGAAAGGGAGAAAAATTAGGAAAACATGCAATATTTCCAATAAATTACAAATCGAGAAACTTTCAATACGACAGGAAAGGGTTTGTTTACAATCAGACAAGAAATGAGATACTCACTAACTAATACGACAGAAAGGGTTTGTTTACAATGAGACAAGAAACGAGGTACTCACTAACTAATACGACAGAAAGGGTTTGTTTACAATGAAACAAGAAACGAGGTACTCACTAACTAATACGACAGGAAGGGTTTGTTTACAATGAGACAAGAAATGAGGTACTCACTAACTAATACGACAGAAAGGGTTTGTTTACAATGAAACAAGAAACGAGGTACTCACTAACTAATACGACAGGAAGGGTTTGTTTACAATGAGACAAGAAATGAGGTACTCACTAACTAATACGACAGAAAGGGTTTGTTTACAATGAAACAAGAAACGAGGTACTCACTAACTAATACGACAGGAAGGGTTTGTTTACAATCAGACAAGAAATGAGATACTCACTAACTAATACGACAGAAAGGGTTTGTTTACAATGAGACAAGAAATGAGGTACTCACTAACTAATACGACAGAAAGGGTTTGTTTACAATGAAACAAGAAACGAGGTACTCACTAACTAATACGACAGGAAAGGGTTTGTTTACAATCAGACAAGAAATGAGGTACTCACTAACTAATACGACAGAAAGGGTTTGTTTACAATGAGACAAGAAATGAGGTACTCACTAACTAATACGACAGAAAGGGTTTGTTTACAATGAAACAAGAAACGAGGTACTCACTAACTAATACGACAGGAAGGGTTTGTTTACAATGAGACGAGAAATGAGGTACTCACTAACTAATACGACAGAAAGGGTTTGTTTACAATGAGACAAGAAATGAGGTACTCACTAACTAATACGACAGAAAGGGTTTGTTTACAATGAAACAAGAAACGAGGTACTCACTAACTAATACGACAGGAAGGGTTTGTTTACAATGAGACGAGAAATGAGGTACTCACTAACTAATACGACAGAAAGGGTTTGTTTACAATGAGACAAGAAATGAGGTACTCACTAACTAATACGACAGAAAGGGTTTGTTTACAATGAGACAAGAAATGAGGTACTCACTAACTAATACGACAGGAAGGGTTTGTTTACAATGAGACAAGAAATGAGGTACTCACATAATAATACGACAGAAAGGGTTTGTTTACAATGAGACACGAAATGAGGTACTCACTAAGTAATAAGACAGGAAGGGTTTGTTTACAATGAGACAAGAAATGAGGTACTCACTAACTAATACGTCAGGAAGGCTTTGTTTACAATGAGACACAAAATGAGGTACTCACTAACTAATACATGTAATACGACAGGAAGGGGGATACGTATAGTTAGACAGGAAAGAAGAGAATGAAGGGGGCGAAAGATACCTAAGAGACATTCAAACTCATATATCGAAAATAAACAGGCAACAACATGGCTAAAAAACAAAAAAAGTTTTATAAGACCAATAGACAAACAATAGTAGATAAAACACAACATGGAAAACTTAAGACTGAGAAACACGATCCCGATTCAAAGTACAATAGACATACTGTAAAACTTATTACTGAGAAACACCAACACGATCCAAAGTACAAAAGACATACTGTAAAACTTATTACTCAACAACACCAACCCGATCCAAAGTACAAACGACATACTGTAAAACTTATTACTGATCAACACCAACACGATCCAAAGTACCAACGACATACTGTAAAACTTATTACTCAACAACACCAACCCGATCCAAAGTACCAACGACATACTGTAAAACTTATTACTGATCAACACCAACACGATCCAAAGTACCAACGACATACTGTAAAACTTATTACTGAGCAACACCAACCCGATCCAAAGTACCAACGACATACTGTAAAACTTATTACTCAACAACACCAACACGATCCAAAGCACCAACGACATACTGTAAAACTTATTACTGATCAACACCAACACGATCCAAAGTACCAACGACATACTGTAAAACTTATTACTCAAAACACAACCGATCCAAAGTACAACGACATACTGTAAAACTTATTACTGATCAAACCAACACGATCCAAAGTACCAACGACATACTGTAAAACTTATTACTCAACAACACCAACACGATCCAAAGCACCAACGACATACTGTAAAACTTATTACTCAACAACACCAACCGATCCAAAGTACCAACGACATACTGTAAAACTTATTACTGAGCAACACCAACCCGATCCAAAGTACCAACGACATACTGTAAAACTTATTACTGAGCAACACCAACCCGATCCAAAGTACAACGACATACTGTAAAACTTATTACTCAACAACACCAACCCGATCCAAAGTACAAACGACATACTGTAAAACTTATTACTGATCACACCAACCCGATCCAAAGTACAAACGACATACTGTAAAACTTATTACTGAGCAACACCAACACGATCCAAAGTCAAAAGACATACTGTAAAACTTATTACTGAGCAACACCAACACGATCCAAAGTACAAACGACATACTGTAAAACTTATTACTGAGCAACACCAACCCGATCCAAAGTACAATAGACCTACTGCAAAAACTTATTACTGAGAAACACCAACCCGATCCAAAGTACAATAGACCTACTGCAAAAACTTATTACGAGCAACACCAACCCGATCCAAAGTACCAACGACATACTGTAAAACTTATTACTGAGAAACACCAAACGATCCAAAGTACAAACGACATACTGTAAAACTATTACTGATCAACACCAACACGATCCAAAGTACAATAGACATACTGTAAACTTATTACTGGAAACACCAACCCGATCCAAAGTACAAAGACATACTGTAAAACTTATTATGAGCAACACCAACACGATCCAAAGTACAAACGACATACTGTAAAACTTATTACTCACAACACCAACACGATCCAAAGTACCAACGACATACTGTAAAACTTATTACTGAGCAACACCAACCCGATCCAAAGTACAACAACATACTGTAAAACTTATTACTGAGCAACACCAACCGATCCAAAGTACCAACGACATACTGTAAAACTTATTACTGAGCAACACCAACCGATCCAAAGTACAAAAGACATACTGTAAAACTTATTACTGAGAAACACCAACACGATCCAAAGTACAAAAGACATACTGTAAAACTTATTACTGAGCCACACCAACCCGATCCAAAGTACAAACGACATACTGTAAAACTTATTACTGAGAAACACCAACACGATCCAAAGTACAAAAGACATACTGTAAAACTTATTACTGATCAACACCAACCGATCCAAAGTACAATAGACTTACTGCAAAAACTTATTATACGAAAACACCAACCGATCCAAAGTACAACGACATACTGTAAAACTTATTACTGAGAAACACCAACACGATCCAAAGTACAAACGACATACTGTAAAACTTATTACTCAACAACACCAACCCGATCCAAAGTACAAACGACATACTGTAAAACTTATTACTGATCAACACCAACCCGATCCAAAGTACAATAGACCTACTGCAAAAACTTATTACTGAGAAACACCAACCCGATCCAAAGTACAAACGACATACTGTAAAACTTATTACTGATCAACACCAACCCGATCCAAAGTACAAACGACATACTGTAAAACTTATTACTGAGCAACACCAACACGATCCAAAGTACAAAAGACATATTGTAAAACTTATTACTGAGCAACACCAACACGATCCAAAGTACAAAAGACATACTGTAAAACTTATTACTCAACAACACCAACACGATCCAAAGTACCAACGACATACTGTAAAACTTATTACTGAGCAACACCAACCCGATTCAAAGTACAAACGACATACTGTAAAACTTATTACTGAGCCACACCAACCCGATCCAAAGTACAAACGACATACTGTAAAACTTATTACCGAGCAACACCAACACGATCCAAAGTACAAACGACATACTGTAAAACTTATTACTGAGCAACACCAACACGATCCAAAGTACAAAAGACATACTGTAAAACTTATTACTGAGCAACACCAACCCGATCCAAAGTACAAACGACATACTGTAAAACTTATTACTGAGAAACACCAACCCGATCCAAAGTACAAACGACATACTGTAAAACTTATTACTGAGCAACACCAACCTGATCCAAAGTACAAACGACATACTGTAAAACTTATTACTGATCAACACCAACCCGATCCAAAGTACAATAGACCTACTGCAAAAACTTATTACTGATCAACACCAACCCGATCCAAAGTACAAAAGACATACTGTAAAACTTATTACTGAGAAACACCAACACGATCCAAAGTACAAACGACATACTGTAAAACTTATTACTGAGCAACACCAACACGATCCAAAGTACAAAAGACATACTGTAAAACTTATTACTGAGAAACACCAACACGATCCAAAGTACAAACGACATACTGTAAAACTTATTACTGAGCAACACCAACCCGATCCAAAGTACCAACAACATACTGTAAAACTTATTACTGATCAACACCAACCCGATCCAAAGTACAAAAGACATACTGTAAAACTTATTACTGATCAACACTAACCCGATCCAAAGTACAACAACATACTGTAAAACTTATTACTTAGCAACACCAACCCGATCCAAAGTACAAAAGACATACTGTAAAACTTATTACCGAGCAACATAACCGATCCAAAGTACAAAACATACTGTAAAACTTATTACTGAGCAACACCAACCCGATCCAAATACAAAAGACATAATGTAAAACTTATAATACTAACAACACCAACACGATCCAAAGTACAAACGAATACTGTAACTTAAAAAACTTAACCGACAATACAACCGACATACCGTAAAAACTATACTGACAAACTTATTACGATCAAGACAAACGACATGTAAAAACTTATTACTGAAAACACCAACCCGACCAAAGTACAAAAGACATACTGTAAAACTTATTACTGAAAACACCAACCCGATCAAAGACAAACGATATACTGTAAAACTTATTACTGAGAAACACCAACCGATCCAAAATACCAACGACATACGTAAAACTTATTACCGACAACACCAACACGATCCAAAGTACAAAGACATACTGTAAAACTTATTACTCAACAACACCAACCCGATCCAAAGTACAAACGACATACTGTAACTTATTACTGAAAACACCAACCCGATCCAAAGACAAAAGACATCGTAAAACTTATTACTGATAACACCAACCCGATCCAAAGTACAAACGACATACTGTAAAACTTATTACTGATCAACACCAACCCGATCCAAAGTACAACGACATACTGTAAAACTTATACTCAACAACACCAACACGATCCAAAGTACAAACGACATACTGTAAAACTTATTACTGAGAAACACCAACCCGATCCAAAGTACAACGACATACTGTAAAACTATTACTCACAACACCAACCCGTCCAAAGTACCAACGATACTGTAAAACTTATTACTGAGAAACACCAACCCGATCCAAAGTACAAACGACTACGTAAAACTTATTACAGCAACACAACCGATCAAAGTACAAAAGACATACTTAAAACTTATTATGAGAAACACCAACACGATCCAAAGTACAAACGACATACTGTAAAACTTATTACCGAGCAACACCAACCGATCCAAAGTACAAAAGACATACTGTAAAACTTATTACCGAGCAACACCACCCATCCAAAGTCAAAAACAAACTGTAAAACTTATTACTGAGCAAACCAACACGATCCAAAGTACAAAGACATACTGTAAACTTATTACTCAACAACACCAACCCGATCCAAAGTACAAAAGACATACTGTAAAACTTATTACTGAGAACACAACACGATCCAAAGTACAAACGACATACTGTAAAACTTATTACTGAGCAACACCAACACGATCCAAAGTACAAAAGACATACTGTAAAACTTATTAGATCAACACCAACCCGATCCAAAGTACAAACGACATACTGTAAAACTTATTACTCAACAACACCAACCCGATCCAAAGTACCAACGACATACTGTAAAACTTATTACTGAGCAACCAACCCGATCCAAAACAGTAACCAACAAAACACACCTGTCAAAAACTTATTACTGATCAACAACCAACCCGATCCAAAGTACAAAAGACATACTGTAAAACTTATTACCGAGCAACACCAACACGATCCAAAGTACAAAAGACATACTGTAAAACTTATTACCGAGCCACACCAACCCGATCCAAAGTACAAACGACATACTGTAAAACTTATTACTGAGAAACACCAACCCGATCCAAAGTACAAAAGACATACTGTAAAACTTATTACTGATCAACACCAACCTGATCCAAAGTACAAACGACATACTGTAAAACTTATTACTGAGCAACACCAACCCGATCCAAAGTACAAACGACATACTGTAAAACTTATTACTGAGCAACACCAACACGATCCAAAGTACAAAAGACATACTGTAAAACTTATTACTGATCAACACCAACCCGATCCAAAGTACAAACGACATACTGTAAAACTTATTACTGAGCAACACCAACCCGATCCAAAGTACAAAAGACTACTGTAAAACTTATTACTGAGCAACACCAACCCGATCCAAAGTACAAAAGACATACTGTAAAACTTATTACTGAGCAACACCAACACGATCCAAAGTACAAAAGACATACTGTAAAACTTATTACTGATCAACACCAACCCGATCCAAAGTACAAAAGACATACTGTAAAACTTATTACTGAGCAACACCAACCCGATCCAAAGTACAAACGACATACTGTAAAACTTATTACTGAGCAACATTAACCCGATCCAAAGTACAAACGACATACTGTAAATCTTATTACCGAGCAACACCAACCTGATCCAAAGTACAAAAGACATACTGTAAAACTTATTACTGAGAAACACCAACACGATCCAAAGTACAAAAGACATACTGTAAAACTTATTACTGACCCACACCAACCAATCCAAAGTACCAATGACATACTGTAAAACTTATTACTGAGAAAACCCCAACCCGATCCAAAGTACAAAAGACATACTGTAAAACTTATTACTGAGAAACACCAACACGATCCAAAGTACAAAAGACATACTGTAAAACTTATTACTCAACAACACCAACACGATCGAAAGTACAAACGACATACTGTAAAACTTATTACCGAGCAACACCAACCGATCCAAAGTACCAACGACATACTGTAAAACTTATTACTGAGAAACACCAACCCGATCCAAAGTACAAACGACATACTGTAAAACTTATTACTGAGAAACACCAACCCGATCCAAAGTACAAACGACATACTGTAAAACTTATTACTGAGAAACACCAACCCGATCCAAAGTACAAACGACATACTGTAAAACTTATTACTGAGCAACACCAACCCGATCCAAAGTACAAACGACATACTGTAAAACTTATTACTGAGAAACACCAACCCGATCCAAAGTACAAACGACATACTGTAAAACTTATTACTGAGCAACACCAACCCGATCCAAAGTACAAACGACATACTGTAAAACTTATTACTGAGCAACACTAACCCGATCCAAAGTACCAACGACATACTGTAAAACTTATTACTGAGAAACACCAACCCGATCCAAAGTACAAACGACATACTGTAAAACTTATTACTGAGAAACACCAACCCGATCCAAAGTACAAACGACATACTGTAAAACTTATTACTGAGAAACACCAACACGATCCAAAGTACAAACGACATACTGTAAAACTTATTACTGAGCCACACCAACCCAATCCAAAGTACCAATGACATACTGTTAAACTTATTACTGAGCCACACCAACCCAATCCAAAGTACCAATGACATACTGTTAAACTTATTACTGAGCCACACCAACCCGATCTAAAGTACCAACGACATACTGTAAAACTTATTACTGAGAAACACCAACCCGATCCAAAGTACAAACGACATACTGTAAAACTTATTACTGAGCAACACTAACCCGATCCAAAGTACCAACGGCATACTGTAAAACTTATTACTAAGCAACACCAACCCGATCCAAAGTACAAACGACATACTGTAAAACTTATTACTGAGCCACACCAACCCAATCCAAAGTACCAATGACATACTGTTAAACTTATTACTGAGCCACACCAACCCGATCCAAATTACAAACGACATACTGTAAAACTTATTACTGAGCCACAACAACCCGATCCAAAGTACAAACGACATACTGTAAAACTTATTACTGAGCCACACCAATCCGATCCAAAGTACAAACGACATACTGTAAAACTTATAACTGAGAAACACCAACCCGATCCAAAGTACAAACGACATACTGTAAAACTTATTACTGAGCCACACCAACCCGATCCAAAGTACAAACGACACACTGTAAAACTTATTACTGAGCCACACCAACCCGATCCAAAGTACCAACGACATACTGTAAAACTTATTACTGAGAAACACCAACCCGATCCAAAGTACAAACGACATACTGTAAAACTTATTACTGAGAAACACCAACCCGATCCAAAGTACAAACGACATACTGTAAAACTTATTACTGAGAAACACCAACCCGATCCAAAGTACAAACGACATACTGTAAAACTTATTACTGAGCCACACCAACCCGATCCAAAGTACAAACGACATACTGTAAAACTTATTACTGAGAAACACCAACCTGATCCAAAGTACAAACGACATACTGTAAAACTTATTACTGAGAAACACCAACCCGATCCAAAATACAAACGATATACTGTAAAACTTATTACTGAGAAACACCAACCCGATCCAAAGTACAAACGACATACTGTAAAACTTATTACTGAGAAACACCATCTGATCCAAAGTACAAACGACATACTGTAAAACTTATTACTGAGCAACACCAACCCGATCCAAAGTACAAACGACATACTGAAAAACTTATTACTGAGAAACACCAACCCGATCCAAAGTACAAACGACATACTGAAAAACTTATTACTGAGAAACACCAACCGATCCAAAGTACAAACGACATACTGAAAAACTTATTACTGAGCAACACCAACCTGATCCAAACTACAATAGACCTACTGTAAAACTTATTACTGAGAAACACCAACCCGATCCAAACTACAATAGACCTACTGTAAAACTTATTACTGAGCAACACCAACCCGATCCACTGTACAAACGACATACTGTAAAACTTATTACTGAGAAACACCAACCCGATCCAAAGTACAAACGATATACTGTAAAACTTATTACTGATCAACAAGAACACGATCGAAAGTACAAAAGACTGTAAAACTTACCTGACGGGCATGCATGAATGAAGAACAGCTTCGGCTTCCCCTTCAGTTTTGGACAGTTTTCTGTATCAAACTGATCCATTATATTTTGCATTTTCAGAGGTTCTCCATCCTTCATGAATATCAAATCACCAAGTCCATGAGATAAAATAACCATAGCAAAACAGTCGTAAGTCTCACGACTTTGTTGTTCTGTAGTTATCAGATCTAATAATTCCTATAAACGTACTTTGAATTAACATTCTGAAATTATTGAGAACATAGAGACAGCATCCCAATCATATATTGAAGTAAGCACTGCCCACTAATTTAATATGAAATATACAAGGTCTTTATTGGGTTGCCTTAAACAATTCAATTCAATTCAATTCAATTCAAATCTTTATTGCCCTAAAACTACATATTTATACCAATATTTTTTTCTAGGAATGTATAGGAGGCAAGATAATTTAAATATAAAATTTGGACGTCTCAATGACTTACCTTTTTATTAATATCTGTTTTTATATCAATTTTGAATTTAAGTTGTTTGAATAATAACGATAAACTTGTTGCTGATAGATCATGTGCCTGTTTGTCACGTGATGGTATGTCATGGTTATCAAATGACATTATGTTAATTATTATGAGTTTTCCTCTGGGATTACCGTCCATGATGTAACACTGAAATGGAAAACGAGTAAACAAATATAAATAAATAAAGGTAAATTCGTTATAAGATTTTTTTAAAGTCATTAATATTAAAGAAACTACTGAAAAATGTCATGATCTTTGTAAGTTCTGTCAACTTTACTCAGTAGTTAAGTACCGGTCTTTGTAAAAATCATGCAGAAGGTGATTCATGACATATCACAGAAGTAATTGTTTTGCCCTATATCATAAGAACTTTGGTAGATGAGTAAAATTCTGTTTTTATTTTCCCTTTACATCCCAGCTCCTTTGTTCTAACAGGGGTGATCTGGGACGGATCACCCCAGTTTAAGTTTCTTTGTTATGCATGCTTTCCTTTGTTCTGTAACATTTTGGCGGGAATGTCAAATCCAGTATAAAACTTATAATTACTTATACGGAGAGGACTATCTATCAAAATTCACGTAGAAAAACCAGTGTATATGCTGGGATTCGAACTCAAGACCTTTAGCATATCAAGCCACGAAACTTACCACTACACCAGGACGACTAGATACGAACTATCAGAAATTTAACATACATAAAGGAAGCAAGATATTTTTATAACTGGGGCGAGTTGGCAGACTTTTATTCAGTGGGGTTTAAACCCTTTTCGTTAAATAAATGAGTTGTCAGACTGATTGTTCAATTTGATTTTACACTTTTTTAAAGTTAGGCGAGTCGGTTACAAGAGTTGGGCGTTTTTTTTCATAAAGTGGCGATATAGTGTGGGCCGATTGGCCAGTGGGGCGAGTTGACATTGTTTGATATCTACTCATCGTGTTAGGGGGTAATAAAGGGTAAACATCATATAGTAATATATAAAGTATATTATAATGGTTGTGTGGCGTTCTAAACTAGATTTTATGAATTGAAAATGGTTTATCGTCTAATCTAAAACAGCTGGGATGTAAAAAAAGTAATCCCATTCGGACTTGGTGTGTCAGTGTAAGATCACCCTCTGGCCTCCGGCCATCGGGATGATCTTACACTGACACACCGCGTCCTTATGGGATAACTATTAAGTAGTATGCCCGTTGCCATGGTAACCATCAAATCAACATTTTGCCTGATTATGTGAAAAAAAGACCCTCTTGAAAATATAAAATAAGGGAATTTAAAGCCCCATAGAAATAAAGTTATTCAATTCAAACAATATGAATATTTACAGTATTGACAAACGAAACCCAAAACTATACAAAAACGTTAAAATTTTGAATTTAGTAATTAGTTTGTTTCCATAGCAACCATTTAAAAATGTGTTAAAATTCGAAAACGAAAAAATTCAAAAACGCCTTAATTTTAAATCTGTTTATCTCCCAAGACCAACAATATTATGACATGTCATTGACAAATTTTGAAAGACCACATTCTATATATTAATAAAATAAAAAGAAAGTCGTGTGTTTTTTTTTTCTTTAAAAAAATTATTTTAGTAAAAAATGATCAATTTTCACCAAAATTTAGATTACCATACAGATGAATACTAAAACATTTTGAACTCAAAAAGCTATACTGTAAATATACATATTGTTTGTATTGATTAACTTTATCTCTATGGTTCTTTAAAATCCCTTATATTTTATTTTTCAAAGGCTACTGATTTACGTATTTAGGCAAAATTTTGTAAGGATGGTTTCCATGGCAACCAAGGTTCAAAAGAAAAATAATAATACATTAAATTTATTTTCATACCTTACCTTCTTCATAAACAAAATATAAAGACATTTGAAGAGGGGTCATGCATCGCCTATCAACAGGAACCTGCATGATTCTTACAAAGACCGGTACTAAAAACTAAGAAATTGTATCCTAAACGTGCGTCCACTTATAAAATTCGACTCTTCTAAGATTCGAAATGTATAACGATATCGATAATTCTTTTTCTGCGAAATCCCCATGTTATATTTAAAAAAAACACAGTTGCAAAATTAAAGGAACAGTAACTGTATTTTAATTCCTGTCTTTCTTCTCTAAGCCATGCAGTAAGACCTTCATCACGAAGGAAACAAAACTCTTACGTTTTAGTTTAGTTGGATTTTTATTTTTTTCAATGACAAAACAACGATGTCATATACTCATTTGTTTTACAATTATAACATCTATTTTATGAGGTTCGTTACATTGTAGGTCACTTTAGTTCACTTTGCAGTTTTTTGTGAACTTTTGGTGTGGGTATAGTTTCTCTCGAATGAAGACTTTTGAATTCCCTTGATATGTCTGTTTGTATGTCGACATGTTTCTGTATACCTTGCGAACAATGTATGTCGAACTGGCATAAACATGACATAAACATGACATAGAGCCGGGTAATTTCTGTGTACAAGTATATAAAGTAATATACTTGTAGTTTCTTACAATAAATAGTATTTTACATACATCAGGGTTATTGCTTATAATCTGTTGTCTGTTACATTTTAGCATTTTTATTTTCATTGGTTCTACAGTCTCTGGAGTAAATGGAGGAACAGTGTCTGTAGAGTGTATATCAATGCTTCCTACTAAAAAGAAAAAAAAGAAATTTTAATAGACGATTTTCATATTACCGACTTTTAATTCAGATTATTATCTTTTTCAACAGGTTACATTTTCTGTCCTAGAACATCCTGGTAGTCGGTCAATCAAAAGTAACCAAAATAATTAAAATTAAACATATAATCGGTGTAATTTGAGGGTGAAGTTTACTGTTTTTCGATGAATCTGTCGTGAAAAGAAAAAAATATAAGGCATTTAATAGTCCCAATACATTGTACCGATTAAAAGGTAAAATCACAAAAATACTGAACTTAGAGGAAAATCAATTCGGAAAGTCCATAATCATAAAAGCTTTATATTACTTCTTTATGTTGCTCTTACTTGACTTCGTACCAGGATGTCATACACAGAGTAGGTAAACTGTCGAAAAAAATAAATTTTAAGGTAAAAAAAAGCGGTAATTTAATATGAAAATGGAGTATAAGATCATAAGGTAAAATCAGGACAGTACGAACTGGTATAACAGAAAATGTAAAACAAACTAAATAAGACTATACAACTGGTATGATTTATATCATTCAATATACATGTATAACGAAACACATTTAAAGCTGACAGCAACCAACGAAAACAAATGGACCCCAAGATCTTTGTCTTCAAACACACATGGATATTAAGCATTGTCTATTTATTTAATATATATATTGCTTTAAAATGTCATGTACAATTATCGATATCAATTGGCTGTAAATATTTATAAAAGATCACAATATTTCATGTTTACGACATAAACTTGTAGTCTGTATATAACTAAAACACTGAGCTTTGTGTGCACGCATACATATATAAACTAACTTAGCCAACTATATTGTATATATATATAAAAGAAGTAGGGTATGATTGCCAATGAGACAACATTCAAAAGATACAAAAATGACACAGAAATTAACAACTATAGTCCACCGTACGGCCTTTAACAATGAACAAAGTCCATACCGCATAGTCTGTATGTACATTGTATGCCTATACAAGGACATGCTATGTATATATGGATAGTCTGTATGTTTCTATGTTCCAGGTCAAACTATCAATATATATATATGGATAGTCTGTGTGTATGTATGTACCAGGTCATGCTATCAATATATGGATAGTCTGGATGTATGCCTGTACCAGGTCATGATATCAATATATGGATAGTCTGTATGTATGTATGTACCAGGTCAAGCTATCAATATATGGATAGTCTGTATGTATGTATGTACCAGGTCATGCTACCAATATATGGAAAGTCTGTATGTATGTATGTACAAGGTCAAGCTATCAATATATGGATAGTCTGTATGTATGTATGTTCCAGGTCATGATATCAATATATGGATAGTCTGTATGTATGCCTGTACCAGGTCATGCTACCAATATATGGATAGTCTGTATGTATGCCTGTACCAGGTCATGCTACCAATATATGGATAGTCTGTATGTATGTCTGTACCAGGTCATGCTATCAATATAAGGATAGTCTGTATGTATGTATGTACTAGGTCATGCTAACAATATATGGATAGTCTGTATGTATGTATGTACCAGGTCATGCTACCAATATATGGATAGTCTGTATGTATGTATGTACCAGGTCAAGCTATCAATATATGGATAGTCTGTATGTATGCCTGTACCAGGTCAAGCTATCAATATATGGATAGTCTGTATGTATGTATGTACCAGGTCATGCTACCAATATATGGATAGTCTGTATGCATGTATGTACCAGGTCAAGCTATCAATATATGGATAGTCTGTATGTATGTATGTACCAGGTCATGATATCAATATATGGATAGTCTGTATGCATGTATGTACCAGGTCAAGCTATCAATATATGGATAGTCTGTATGTATGTATGTATGTACCAGGTCATGCTACCAATATATGGATAGTCTGTATGTATGTCTGTACCAGGTCATGCTATCAATATATGGATAGTCTGTATGTATGCCTGTACCAGGTCATGATATCAATATATGGATAGTCTGTATGTATGTATGTACCAGGTCATGCTATCAATATAAGGATAGTCTGTATGTATGTATGTACCAGGTCATGCTATCAATATAAGGATAGTCTGTATGTATGTATGTACCAGGTCATGCTATCAATATATGGATAGTCTGTATGTATGTATGTACCTGGTCAAGCTATCAATATATGGATAGTCTGTATGTATGTACCAGGTCATGCTATCAATATATGGATAGTCTGTATGTATGTATGTACCTGGTCAAGCTATCAATATATGGATAGTCCGTATGTATGTATGTACCAGGTCATGCTATCAATATATGGATAGTCTGAATGTATGCCTGTACCAGGTCATGATATCAATATATTGATAGTTTTTTTTTTCTATTTGAGTCGCTCTTACCTGAAAATAATGATTGAGGATCAATTATTGGCGAACCGACAGATCCAGCATGTTGTAATGTTGTTCTATCGTAACGCTGTGGTGTTTCTTCTAATGTTTTAGCTTTTGACAATTCTGGTCTGCTTGCAAATTCTGGTTTCAGGACATCAGCGAGATCTTGGTTGTGCGTGTCTACAAGTGCTTGATGGAAATAATCGTAAGCTGTTTGACCTCTTCGTGGCAGTATATCCAGAAGTGATCGAGCTTGTTGTTCTCGTGTATGTTCAGACTGTAATTTTAAGTTGGAATATTAATTTAGATTTTTTATATGAAAAGTGTTATTAATCAAAATAAAACATATTTTTCCTTTGTGAATCACTTTGAACGACATAATATATATAACAAGAAAAAAAAGAATTGCAAAATAGTTACGAGAACTAAAATAGACGTAGAGGCCAATTAAGTTCTGAATTAAAAGAACCAAGCAGTTAATTATTATAGATCTACATATGTGTATACACGAAAAGGAATGCATTTCTAACTCGATAGCAAAGATTGAGTAGGTATTGCACATGACTTTCCCCCCGTAAAAAACGTTTACCTACGGTGTGACCAAAACGTAATACAATATTTTTTTTCAGGACATTATTTACTCAATCTCCACTCATTTTGGTTTATTTTCATTTGAACTATTTAGTTGATTTTATTCTTCCTTTTCTTAAAAACTGTTCTATAGCTCTTCAAGAAGCTCCATATGTGATGTACATGGTATTTACCGTAATTTCTGACATCATACTCTCTGTAAACACTCCATATGTGATGTACATGGTACTAACCGTTATTTCTTACATCATACCCTCTCTCAACACTCCATATGTGATGTACACGGTACTTACTGTTATTTCTGACATCATACCCTCTGTCAACACTCCATATGTGATGTACATGGTACTTACCGTTAATTGCTGACATCAAACCCTCTGTCAACACTCCATATGTGATGTACATAGCTACTTACTGTTATTTCTGACATCATACCCTCTGTCAACACTCCATATGTGATGTACATGGTACTTACCGTTATTTTTGACATCAAACCCTTTGTCAACACTCCATATGTGATGTACATGGTACTTACTAATATTTCTGACATCAACACCCTCTGTCAACACTCCATATGTGATGTACATGGTACTTACTTATTTCTGACATCTTTACCCTCTGTCAACACTTATATGTGATGTTCACAGTACTTACTGTATATTTCTGACATCATACCCTCTGTCAACACTCCATATGTGATGTACATGGTACTTATCGTAATTCTGACATCATACTCTCTGTCAACACTCCATATGTGATGTACATAGTACTTACTGTTATTTCTTACATCATACCCTCTGTCAACACTCCATATGTGATGTACACGCTACTTACTGTTATTTCTGACATCATACCCTCTGTCAACACTCCATATGTGATGTACATGGTACTTACCGTTATTTTTGACATCATACCCTCTGTCAACACTCATATGTGATGTACATAGTACTTACTGTTATTTCTGACATCATACCCTCTGTCAACACTCCATATGTGATGAACATGGTACTTACCGTTATTTCTTACATCATACCCTCTGTCAACACTCCATATGTGACGTAAATGTACTACTATTATATTTCTGACATCATACCCTCTGTCAACACTCCATATGTGATGTACATAGTAAATACTGTTATTTCTGACATCATACCCTCTGTCAACACTCCATATGTGAATGAACAGGTACTTACCGTTATTTCTGACATCATACCAACTGTGAAAACTCAACTGTGATGTACTAGTACTTACTGTTATTTCTGACATCATACTCTCTGTCAACACTCCATATGTGATGTACATGGTACTTACTGTTATTTCTGACATCATACCCTCTGTCAACCCTCCATATGTGATGTACATAGTACTTACTGTTATTTCTGACATCATACCCTCTGTCAACACTCCATATGTGATGTACATGGTACTTGCCGTATTTTGACATCATACCCTCTGTCAACACTCCATATGTGATGTATAGAACTTACTATTATTTCTGACATCATACCCTCTGTCAACACTCCATATGTGATGTACATGGTACTTACTATTATTTCTGACATCATACCCTCTGTCAACACTAATATGTGATTGTACACGGTACTTACTGTAATATTTCTGACATCATACCCTCTGTCAACACTATATGTGTGTACATGGTACATCTATCGTAATTGCTGACATCATACTCCTCTGTCAACACTCCATATGTGATGTACATAGTACTTACTGTTATTTCTGACATCATACCCTCTGTCGACACTCCATATGTGATGTACACGGTAACTTACGTTATTTCTGACATCATACCCTCTGTCAACACTCCATATGTAATGTACATAGTACTTACTGTTATTTTTGACATCATACCCTCTGCAACACTCCATAATGTGATGTACACGGTACTTACTCGTTATTTTCTAGACATCATACCCTCTGTCAACACTCCATATGTGACGTAATGGTACTTACTATTATTTCTGACGTCATACCCTCTGTCAACACTCCATATGTGATGTACATAGTATTTACTGTTATTTCTGACATCATACCCCTGTCAACACTCCATATGTATGAACATGGTACTTACCGTTATTTCTGACATCATACCCTCTGTCAACACTCCATATGTGATGTACATGTACTTACTGTTATTTCTGACATCATACCTCTGTCAACACTCCATATGTGATGTACAGGTACTTACTGTTATTTCTGACATCATACCCTCTGTCAACACTCCATATGTGATGTACATAGTACTTACTGTTATTTCTGACATCATACCCTCTGTCAACACTCCATATGTGATGTACATGTACTTACCGTTATTTCTGACATCAACCCTCTGTCAACACTCCATATGTGATGTACATATGGTACTTACTTTATTTCTGACATCATACCCTCTGTCAACACTCCATATGTGATGTACATGGTACTTACTTTATTTCTGACATCATACCCTCTGTCAACACTCCATAATGTGATAGTACACGGTACTTACCGTATTTCTGACATCATACCCTCTGTCAACACTCCATATGTGATGTACATGGTACTTACGTATATTTCTGACATCATACCCTCTGTCAACACTCCATATGTGATGTACATGTACTTACTGTTATTTCTGACATCATACCCTCTGTCAACACTCATATGTAATGTACAGGTACTTACTCGTAATTTCTGACATCATACCCTCTGTCAACACTCCAAATGTGATGTACATGGTACTTACGTTATTCTGACATCATACCCTCTGTCAACACTCCATATATGTGATTACATGTACTTACCTGTTATTTCTGACATCATACCCTCTGTCAACACTCCATATGTGATGTACACGGTACTTACCGTTATTTCTGACATCATACCCTCTGTCAACACTCCATATGTAATGTACATAGTACTTACTGTTATTTCTGACATCATACCCTCTGTCAACACTCCATATGTGATGAACATGTACTTACCGTTATTTCTTACATCATACCCTCTGTCAACACTCCATATGTGATGTAATGGTACTTACTATTATTTCTGACGTCATACCCTCTGTCAACACTCCATATGTGATGTACATAGTACAAACTGTTATTTCTGACATCATACCCTCTGTCAACACTCCATATGTGAATGAACATGTACTTACCGTTATTTCTGAACATACAACTGTGCAAACTCCATACTGTGATGTACTAGTACTTACTGGTATTTCTGACACCGTACCCTCTGTCAACACTCCATATGTGATGTACATAGTACTTACCGTTATTTCTGACATCATACCCTCTGTCAACACTCCATATGTGATGTACATAGTACTTACTGTTATTTCTGACATCATACCCTCTGTCAACACTCCATATGTTATTGTACACGGTACATACTGTTATTTCTGACATCATACCCTCTGTCAACACTCCATATGTGATGTACATGGTACTTACCGTTATTTCTGACATCATACCCTCTGTCAACACTCCATATGTGATGTACATGGTACTTACCGTTATTTCTGACATCGTACCCTCTGTCAACACTCCATATGTGATGTACATGGTACTTACCGTTATTTTTGACATCATACTCTCTGTCAACACTCCATATGTGATGTACATGGTACTTACCATAATTTCTGACATCATACCCTCTGTCAACACTCCATATGCGTACAATTTATCACATATACCAGGGATATCACATAATCTTTTGATTAAAATAGTTCGACCTTTCCGCAGGATCGTACGAGAACGTTCGTCCATGTCTGCTAATTATTTCTGTAAAATTATTTGTAATGTTAAAGCACAAGTCAAGATGAAGTTGTTTAATTTGTTGCCACTAATTTCATCATGAGATTTATTTCACTGTTAGTTTGATCTGGTGTTATATAATGCAGTACAAATAGTTTTGATGTTATTTGATTTAAAAAAGTTGTTCTGAATTTATATGTTTTGTCCCATTTCTCATTATTAAAAAATGATTTTAAAAAAACCATCCCATAATATGGAGACATTGAAATGGGCTGCACTATATTGGTTCTATAGATTAATTAGATACACGTCATTGAAGCTCTGTTATTATCACGACTGGATTTAGTTTACTCGAATTCCTCACAATGAAGTAAACACATTTTCGTAATTTGAACAGATGACGTATGTCATATTTTGTTTTGTCAATTTGTCATGTGTACTATTGTTTGTCTGTTTGTCATGTGTACTATTGTTTGTCAATTTGTCATGTGTACTATATTGTTTGTCTGTTTGTCTTTTTTTTCATTTTCTAGCCATGGCGTTGTCATTTTATTTTCGATTTATGAGTTTGACTGTCCCTCTGGTATCTTTCGTCCCTCTTTTACATTTAACTGAAGTTATTTTAGATACTAATATTTTCTATCACCAACGACCATAGACTTAGTTCTGGTAAGCTTTAAATTGATTCCTGTATTTTTACTTTTGGAGTACACGGAATATTAGCCATGTACTCTCCTTCTATTCTAATACTAACGAAGAAGCATTTCATGTGTTGACAATATCTTCTGTTAGAATGTTTTTGTCATGGACAAGAGTACATCTATAATACTAAAATTACGAGGTCCAATTTATCAGCCGTCATCACGTAAAAACGACGAATCAAAGAATTCAACTTTATATACAAATAATATAGTACAAAGGTGTAGATTAAAAATTACACCACTCCAGGCCCCTTTGTTTTCCACGTAATTAATTTCGCCAATAATAAGGAAGTTCCGGGTCGAGTCCGATATCGATACCATGGCAATAGTATAATCACCTGTTACCTATTACCTTATCTGTACGTTCCGCATCTGACAGGCGCACCACCAAACGATGTATTCAGGATTAATATGCTATATAAACGGGTCATAATCACAGGGTTGACACTACTAAATTGTCAAATTGTTACCTATTGTAGTATTTTAATCTGTAAGATTTTCTAAGATAACAATACGAATACTAAAAATCTGGACTAAAAATAAGTTTCAATTTGTTAGCGGGCATGACGTAAAACAGCGAATCAAAGAATATTCAACTTTATTTATAACTAATATAGGACAATGCTGTTGATTAAAAAATACTCCATTCCAGGACCTTTTGTTTTCCAAATATTTAATATTACCAATAATTGATAAGTTCCAGTTCGACGGGTTCAAACAGAAAGATTTGAAAGCATAGAAAATTGTGTATCTTATAATCGGCATGACTTTATCAGATGACAGTACCAATACTAAGATAAGGCTTGCGCATAGTTATATACTTTAATTCAGTCACGGACCCGCGATATCACGGGTGTGTTCTAGTTGAATGTAAGTAAATATCATAAATAAAAAGGAAAGCAGTAAGTCAAGATAACAGTACCCTGGTGTAAGGGGAAGGATGGGGCGTTTTATATTGCTTGTCCATTTGAAATGTAAACTAAATTTATCAGAAAATAAATGCGAGAAAGATCTGCATTATCCATGTTTACATGGTTAAATCATGATTTTAGAATAGACTGAATAGAAAAAAAGAATAGAATATTTCTTGTCATATGTCTTATAACTAAATGTAGCACACCAATCAAGTAACAAATACCAACAATATAATATAATTAAAATTATTATAAACATATAACAGACAGTGTAATTGTTCAATAACAAAAAGGTGGAATTTAAGTCAGTACCCCGATGTCATATTTATATTTTATATAGTATACAGTGTAGGGGTGTCACTAACACAAGTGACAAAGAGAAAGCGTTTTAATTCTGCTATGCATGTACATGTATCACAATATCAATACAACAAAAACTTGAAAGGGCTGCAGGTCTCAAAGCCTCTTTGCAAAATATAAGAGGACAACGCATGCTAGTAAACAAAATGCCAAAACTACTAAATAATTATATATATATATATATATATATGTAAACGAAACGGAGCTTTGGATACCCTATGCATGAAGCATGACATAACACTACGCATTGTTTAATGTAACATTCCTTAAAAAATACATATATAGTATCCCTACCTGCGTCGATGTGTTTTGTCCGCGTATTAACAAGGGGAATTACTATCATGGAAAGATTAGGTGAATTCCATATCTATAAATAGATTATTTGCTTCAAGTGGTTTAAATGCAACAAACAATTGAATCTGATTTTTGTTAATGTACAATATAAAGGAGAAGGTCAACTATTTATAATTATGTCAGAGTTAAATGAAAATAACAACCAGTTCTGAACTTCACTCTGCTTCTCTCTGCTTCTATATGATTATATATTTCTCCTAAAAATAGATAAATATTTCTGATTCCTGTTCATACGAAACCACTAGACACGGCGCGGCTAAAAATAGCATAAAACAAGTAAAAGCTTTTATGAAAAGCAATCCGTCTTATAGCTGATGAAATTTGAAAAATGTTTTCCATGCGAAATTGCATTGTTTAGTAAATTATAAAAATTGCCCATTAACTACACGGAATTTGAATTCAGAGTTTTGAATATAAGTTTTTCAGATAATTAAGAGTTTTATCGTGAAAGATTTTAAATAATAGAATACGTTAATTTATGATAATAGTTTCTTTCTCGGAAACTTAGTCAATTCAATCTGTCAAAAAGAAAGGGACATCTAGAAGTATTATTGTTGCTCTTTTTCGGGGGGTTATTTAATCTCGGGAGGTGTTCTTCGTCGTTATAATTACACCAGTTTGGTCAGCTTGGCAGCCCGCTAATCGATGAAGGAGTACCGGTAGATGAGTCTCGGACGTAGTATTATAGATGACAGGAAGCGTTATCAGGATCAAAGCCGCCAGGCAGTGAAATGAAGGCCAATAACCCAACACCTAGGATACAGCCCTCGGACGTTAATCGGCATAACACTCCCCCATGATACAATGGGTTTTGGAGTGCAATATAGTCAAATATATACTGAAAATTGAATTTTACTTTTGTGGTCTAAATATTTCTTGATTTTTGCAAACATTTACAGCTTTGAACTAAAAGAACAGACAGGATGAGTGTATAACTAAAGTGAATGAAACTATGAAATTGTTTAGAACAAATTTTACTTTCAACTATTATTCGAGGGTCGATCTGTATTTAGGGGGAATCAATGATTAAAATAATCTCTGTTTTTCTCTATTCTTAACCTAAGTTTATAGCACTTTATTTCCCTTTTTTGTTTCTGTATTCTCTTATTTCCTATTCGATAAATCCCCCGGTATACATGTTCAAGTTGAGGAAAGAATTAAAAAAACCATAATTAATTTTTTGTTTACGCCTATTAAAGTTTAAAATAATTAACCCTTTTCTACTGTATGTATTGCTATAATACACAGTTTCGCTAGAACCTAAAGTCTAGTTAGCAAATTCTCGGATTTCCTATAATACCATAGATTTATCTCCAACACACCAGCCACAGATTGTTTTAATATAAAAACAGAAGATGTGGTATGATTGCCAATGAGACAACTCTTCACAAGAGACAAAAAAAACCGACAGAAATTAACAACTATAGGTCACCGTATCGGCTTCAACATTGAGCAAAGCCCATACCGCATAGTCAGCTATTATAAAAGGCCCCAAAATGACAATGTAAAACAATTCAAACGAGGAAACTAACGGCCTAATTTATGTATAAAAAATGAACGAAAAACAAATTTGTAACACATAAACAAACGACAACCACTGAATTACAGGCTCCTGACTTGGGACAGGCACATACATTATTAAACATGTTACCCTTCCCATAATCTGGGACAATGGTATAACAGTACAACATAAGAACGAACTATAAAAATCAGTTCAAAAAGGCTTAACTCATCAGATGGACAAAAATACAAGTGGACGTTGACGGGGACTTGTACATCCCAACAACAAAAAGACACTAGGTACAGATTTAAGAGTATTCGCAGTCAACTGACAGCTAGTTTAAAACTTCTAATAACTAATAAAAAGTCTGTTTTTTCATTTTACATGTCGGGGTCTTTTATATAGCTTGATATGCTATCTGTTAGACGTCAAGTGGCAAATATTTCATGTACATCATCAATGAGATGATTTGGTGGTAGGGTGCTCCCTTCCATTGCGAGAGATGTTAACATGCGCGAGATATTTGGTACTTAAATATAATAATAGAGGATATTGTATAAAGAATAGACGATAATGGGGATAATGTATATATAATGACTCAGAAAAATGGCTAAAAAAAAAAAAAAAAAAAACACAGATAAGAAGACCCATCCATGCAGGCCCTAATAATCTACATAAAACCATACAATATATAGGTGTTCGCGTACTTTTTTGGAACTATGGTGGATATTTGTTTCATTGGCAATCATACCACATCCTTTAAGATTGTTATTGTCCTTTAAGCGGGACACAATCTCGATTGACAAGAACAATGTAAGTTATATTGGTAAAAAGTAGTTTTTTTTCTTTCGAATGTTATTCATCAAGATAAGCGAAAGCCTGATATTGATTTATAATTTTGTTTATACTGTTCAAATAAGTGTTATAAAACTAGTTTAGCCCACAACATAAGTATGCCTATCTGAAATCACTAGTCTTGTTAGTATCTTTAGTTACTAAAATCTTTTCATTTTACACATTTTTACCAATTCGAAAACTAAGAGTTGTTGTTCTTAGACGCCTCTTTAAGATATTTACAAACCATACGTACACTTGTTTTCAAATTATTGTATATCGTTTTGCCAGGCAATATAAATATTTTACGTCGAAATTAAAAAGTAAATGTAGTGTGACGCCAAATGATTATTCGGAGTTAGGTTTAGAGTCATAAGGTGAAAATCTAGATAAATACTGAAAATCTTTGTATTATGCATACTTTTTCACGACTATTCTACGTCTAACGGGAAATATTTGAGTAATTGAGTTTTGCTACCTTAACGTCAGGTCTTAACATTACATGTCAGTACAGGAAAATTGTTTTTGGACGGGCGTGTGTTGCGCGATTCTTAATTTTTTGTTGTTTTTATGTTTGGCCATGTCATTGTCTGTTTATAGAGAACTCTGGTTTTGAGTGCTTCTATGAAGCTTCCTCTTTTATTGCTGATGAGGTAAATGGGAATGCATTTTTAATTATAAAAAATAAGATAGTATTGATAAATCTGGTAAGTTATTTTCATAGAAAAAAATGAAAATTTCCTCGACAAAGATTTTTTCTAACTTTGTTACACGTAACTCCTTACAAGTATAAATGATTACAAATAAGACATAAAGACGAGTAGATATTTTACAATTTAAAGATACTGATTGATTGTTTGTTTTATTCAAAGTTCAGAATATAGAGCTTTGCGGCATATTTCCAACATTTATATGCCCCGTACTTCTAAGAGTTTAAACTGATACGAACATCCTGTACTACCCCTACCTTCACTTTGGGTATTTTCAGAATTTATTTTTCACCACCATCATGTGTTTTATTCTAGTAACATTACCAAATTAATATCCTATGGAATGAAGCAAAGATCATATCTCGGAACCAGTACGTAAACAAAACAAAATATCTATGAATAGCATATATAGGCGTGACTTGTGAATCAGGTGTATATATACAAAAAAAAAGTAAAATAACAAAAATACTGAACTCCGAGGAAAATTCAATCGGAAAGTCAAAATCAAATGAAAAAGCACATCAAAGTGAACGAATGTACAACAACTGTCATATTCCTGACATGGTACAGGCATTTTCAAATATAGAAAATGGTGGATTGAACATGGTTTAATAGCGCTAACAGTGGCGGATCCAAAAGTTTTCATAAAGGGGGGAGGGGGCGCTGACTGACCTAAAAGGGGGGTGGCCGCTCCAGTCATGCTTCAGTGATTCCATATATAATCAACAAAATTTTCCTCACGAAAGGGCGGCCCGCCCCCCCCCTTTTCCCTGGATCCGCCTATGGCTAAACCTCTCATTTGTACGACAGTCGCAACAAATTTAGTAATATTAATAATTATGTGTATACAAAATAAACAGACAAAATAGGAAAAAAACTAAAAATGTCACAAATAAAAATACAGCAAATAAAGGCATAGGTTTTTTGTTTAACAATTTTTAGTCGGGAAACCTATTTTTAGAATAGTTATTAATATTGAGTGCATTTGCAGCCGAAGAGAAAAAAAAATTAAAGATTTTATAGTTTACAATAAGAAATAACAGTATCGTTCCGCAACTCCGATTATGTCAAGATTCTTATTTTTAAATTTGAATCGCCAATTTTGTTGCACGACATATCAGAACAGGAGCAATTAAGGATGTCTGCTTGCCATGTTTTGGAATTTTTGTCAGATTTTCGGAATCCTCTGGTTTTATCCATTTGAATGCCTTAAACAAAATTCCCCATGACCCATTTTTCTTTTTATAAATCTTTTACATGTATAATCATAATTCATTTGTAAAAGTCTTATAAAATTTTATTTATTTTTTAATTTTTTAATAGTATTTGAGAACTTTAACTGGTCATTGATAAAGCTATGAAAAATCAAGAGAGAACATTTTCTCGCTGAAATTCCAATGGCTAATATCTCGAAAACAAGCACATTGACCCCTATATTTTTTTTTGCTTTTTTGATTCCTAAATTTATTCCCTATCAATACGTACTAGTTATATGAAAAGTTATTTATTTTGAAACTGAGCAGCAAACATCCTTAAAGGATTTAATTTTGATTAGATTGGGTGATACAATTACGCAATGCAGGAGTTTGAATGTTTTATATATATTTTTTTTTCATTTGTAAAAGAACCGTAATTATATATATTTCACAACCATAATCAATATTCATCCAATCAAAGATAAATATAAAAAAAAAAGATGTGGAATGATTGCCTATGAGACAACTCTCCACAAGAGACCGAAATGACAAAAAATTTATCATCAACTATAGGTCATGGTATGGCCTTCAACAATGAGCAAAGGTCATACCGCATAGTCAGCTACAAAAGGCTCCGAAATGACAATGTAAAACAATTCAATCAAGAAAACTAACGGCCTTATTTATGTACAAAACAAAAATGAACCAAAAACAAATATGTTATACGTAAACCAACGACGACCACTGAATTTCAGGCTCCTGACTTGGGACAGGGACATACATACATAATATCGGGATTAAACATGCTATCGGGATCCCAACCTTTGATTCCCTTAATCAGTTGGAAAGGCTTAACTCATCAGATGGACAAGTGGACGTGGCTTAACTCATCAGATGGACAAGTGGACGTGGCTTAACTCATCAGATGGACAAGTGGACGTGGCTTAACTCATCAGATGGACAAGTGGACGTGGCTTAACTCATCAGATGGACAAGTGGACGTGGCTTAACTCATCAGATGGACAAGTGGACGTGGCTTAACTCATCTGATGGACAAGTGGACGTGGTTTAACTCATCAGATGGACAAGTGGACGTGGCTTAACTCATCAGATGGACAAGTGGACGTGGCTTAACTCATCAGATGGACAAGTGGACGTGGCCGGGTACTTCTTAACTCATCAGATGGACAAGTGGACGTGGCCGGGTACTTCTTAACTCATCAGATGGACAAGTGGACGTGGCCGGGTACTTAACTCATCAGATGGACAAGTGGACGTGGCCGGGTACTTCTTCTTTAGGTTAATGGACAAGTGGACGTGGCCGGGTACCTCTTCTTTAGGTTATTAGTAGTCCTTCAATCATCAGATGGACAAGTGGGCGTGGCCGGGTACTTCTTCTTTAGGTTATTAGTAGTCCTTCAATCATCAGATGGACAAGTGGACGTGGCCGGGTACTTCTTCTTCTTCTTAACTCATCAGATGGACAAGTGGACGTGGTCGGGTACTTCTTCTTTAGGTTATTAGTAGTCCTTCAATCATCAGATGGACAAGTGGACGTGGCCGGGTACTTCTTCTTTAGGTTATTAGTAGTCCTTCAATCATCAGATGGACAAGTGGACGTGGCCGGGTACTTCTTCTTTAGGTTATTAGTAGTCCTTCAATCATCTGATGGACAAGTGGACGTGGCCGGGTAATTCTTCTTTAGGTTATTAGTAGTCCTTCAATCATCAGATGGACAAGTGGACGTGGCCGGGTACTTCTTCTTTAGGTTATTAGTAGTCCTTCAATCATCAGATGGACAAGTGGACGTGGCCGGTACTCTTCTTAGGTTATAGTAGTCCTTCAATCATCTGATGGACAAGTGGACGTGGCCGGTACTTCTTCTTAGGTTATTAGTAGTCCTTCATCATTGATGACAAGTGGACGTGGCCGTACTTCTCTTTAGGTTATTAGTATCCTTCAATCATCAGATGGACAAGTGACGTGGCCGGGTACTTCTTCTTAGGTTATTAGTAGTCCTTCAATCATCGATGACAAGTGACGTGCCGGGTACTTCTTCTTAGTTATTAGTAGTCCTTCAATCATCAGATGGACAAGTGACGTGGCCGGTACTCTTCTTTAGTTATTAGTAGTCCTTCAATCATCAGATGGACAAGTGACGTGGCCGGTACTTCTTCTTTAGTTATTAGTAGTCCTTCAATCATCAGATGGACAAGTGGACGTGGCCGGTACTTCTTCTTTAGGTTATTAGTAGTCCTTCCAAAATCATCGTATTTCAAATAGGACGTGGCCGGGTACTTCTTCTTAGGTTATAGTATCCTCAATCATCAGATGGACAAGTGACATGGCCGGGTACTTCTTCTCTTATATGGCATTTATTAGTAGTCCTTCAATCATCGATGGACAAGTGGACGTGGCCGGTACTCTTCTTTAGGTTATTAGTAGTCCTTCAATCATCAGATGGACAAGTGGACGGGCCGGGTACTCTTCTTTAGGTTATTAGTAGTCCTTCAATCATCAATGACAATGACGTGCCGGGTACTTCTTCTTTAGTTATTATAGTCCTTCAATCATCTGATGGACAAGTGGACGTGGCCGGGTACTTCTTCTTAGGTTATTAGTAGTCCTCAATCATCAGATGGACAAGTGACTGGCCGGGTACTCTTCTTCTTAATACGTGACAATGAGTGCCGGTACTCTTTCTTCTTAATCATAATGGACAAGTGACGTGGCGGGTACTTCTTCTTAGGTTATTAGTAGTCCTCAATCATCAATGACAAGTGACGTGGCCGGTACTTCTTCTTTAGGTTATTAGAGTCCTTCATCATCAGATGGACAAGTGGACGTGGCCGGTACTTCTTCTTTAGGTATAGTAGTCTCAACATCAGTGGACTGGCGTGCCGGACCTCTTTAGATTATACCTTCATAGATGGACAAGTGGACGTGGCCGGTACTTCTTCTTTAGTTATATACCTTCAATCATCAGATGGACAAGTGGCGTGGCCGGGTACTTCTCTTTAGGTTATTAGTATCTCAATCATCGATGGACAAGGGACGTGGCCGGGACTTCTTCTTTAGGTTATTATAGTCCTTCAATCATCAATGGACAAGTGACATGGCCGGGTACTTCTTCTTTAGGTTA
The DNA here is from genome assembly GCA_019925275.1 of Mytilus edulis. NCBI lineage: Eukaryota > Metazoa > Mollusca > Bivalvia > Mytilida > Mytilidae > Mytilus > Mytilus edulis. The sequence goes on from CM034359.1 coordinate 7,991,038, forward strand.
TTAGGTGTACCTCTTCTTAACCATCTAATGGACAAGTGACTGGCCGGTACTTCTTCTCCTCTTAGGTATTGTATCCTTCAATCATCAGATGGACAAGTGGACGTGGCGGTACTTCTTCTTAGTTATTATATCCTTCATCACAGATGGACAATGACTGCCGGGTACTTCTTCTTATTATAAGTCTTCATCATGATGACAAGTGACGTGGCGGGTACCTCTTCTTCTTTAATTAACCTCAATCATATGACAATGGACGTGGCCGGGTACTCTTCTTTTATATACTCATCAGATGGACAAGTGACGTGGCGGGTACTTCTTCTTTAGGTTATTAGTAGTCCTTCAATCATCAATGGACAAGTGGACGTGGCCGGTACTTCTTCTTAGTTAATTAAGTAGTCCTTCTCATATATGACCAAGTGACGTGGCCGGGTACTTCTTCTTAGGTTATTAGTAGTCCTTCAATCATCAGATGGACAAGTGACTGGCCGGGACTTCTTCTTTAGTTATTAGTATCCTTCAATCATCAGATGGACAAGTGGACGTGCCGGTACTTCTTCTTTAGTTATATAGTCCTTCAATCATCAGATGGACAAGTGGACGTGGCCGGTACTTCTTCTTTAGTATTAGTATCCTTCAATCATCGATGGACAAGTGGACGTGGCCGGTACTCTTCTTTAGTATTAGTAGTCCTTCAATCATCAGATGACAAGTGGACGTGCCGGTACTCTTCTTAGTTATAGTACCTTCATCATCTGATGACAAGTGGACGTGGCCGGTACTTCTCTTTAGTATTAGAGTCCTTCAATCATTGATGGACAAGTGACTGGCCGGTACTTCTTCTTTAGGTTATAGTAGTCCTTCAATCACAGATGGACAAGTGGACGTGGCCGGGTACTTCTTCTTTAGTTATTATAGTCCTTCATCATCTGATGGACAAGTGGACGTGGCCGGTACTTCTTCTTTAGGTTATTATAGTCCTTCATCATCAGATGGACAAGTGACGTGCCGGGACTCTTCTTTAGGTATTAGTAGTCCTTCAATCATCGATGGACAAGTGGACGTGCCGGGTACTCTTCTTAGTTATTAGTAGTCCTTCAATCATCAATGGACAATGGACGGGCCGTACTTCTTCTTTAGGTTATTATAGTCCTTCAATCATCAGATGGACAAGTACTGGCCGGTACTTCTTCTTTTTACTCACAATGACAAGTGGACGTGGCCGGGTACTTCTCTTTAGGTATTATATCCTTCAACATCATTGATGGCCCCAAGTGACGGGCCGGGTACTTCTTTTAGTTATTAGTAGTCCTCATCATCAAGGACAAGTGGACGTGGCCGGGACTCTTCTTAGTTATTAGTAGTCCTTCAATCATCAGATGGACAAGTGGACGTGCCGGTACTCTTCTTTAGGTTATTAGTAGTCCTTCAATCATCAGATGGACAAGTGAACTGGCCGGGTACTTCTTCTTTAGGTTATTAGTAGTCCTTCAATCATCGATGGACAAGTGGACGTGGCCGGGTACTTCTTCTTTAGTTATTAGTAGTCCTTCAATCATCAGATGGACAAGTGAACTGGCCGGTACTTCTTTTCTTCTTAACATCAGATGACAAGTGGACGTGGCCGGGTATCTTCTTTTCTTTCTTAATCATCAGATGGACAAGTGGACGTGGTCGGGTACTTCTTCCTTTAGGTTATTAGTAGTCCTTCAATCATCAGATGGACAAGTGGACGTGGCCGGGTACTTCTTCTTTAGGTTATTAGTAGTCCTTCAATCATTTGATGGACAAGTGGACGTGGCCGGGTACTTCTTCTTTAGGTTATTAGTAGTCCTTCAATCATCAGATGGACAAGTGGACGTGGCCGGGTACCTCTTCTTTTTAGGTTATTAGTAGTCCTTCAATCATCAGATGGACAAGTGGACGTGGCCGGGCACTTCTTCTTCTTTAGGTTATTAGTAGTCCTTCAATCATCTGAAGATTATTTACTGTTTGCGCAGCGTGGCCTATATATATATTTACAAAAACAAAAACAAAAATATTTGGAAATATTTGAGGTGCGTAATTTAATTTTTAAAATTGTGATTAAAACTATGTACATAGGCTAATAATGGGTTAGATGAATTTGTGGAGAACAGCTAGTGTGAGCTGTTCTCTGAAAGTGTCGACTGTGGCGACAGCGACTGTTTGCATTGGCAAAAAGTTCCACCGAGTTATGGTATATGGAAAAAATGAATATTTATATGTATCTTTTTTTGTGTCTAAAAGTATAATTATGGTTTTTGCGGTTTTTACTTTCTGATGGTATGAGAATATCAGATGGTATAGCAACGATTGGATGTACTATTTTGTAGAACATTATTAATCTTGTACATCCAAACAACAAAAAGACACTAGGTACAGATCTGAGAGCACCCGCGATTAACTGGCAGCTAGTTCAAATCCACTAACAACTAATAAAAAAATCATGCATCTAAGACTAAATTATCAATCCGTACACATCTAACATCAAATGGATTTAGTGTAAAGACGTCATAAACAGTCAGAGAAATACATGACATTGTGCAATGCCAAGATACAGGTATCGACAGATTGTAGATCCATGAATGTGTATATGCATGTATATAACATAATAGTAATATTAAGAGTTTGCTTTTAATCTACTGATAACAGAATAAATATTTATACCAATATTCAGTGATAAAGATACAATGGGTAAGCGTTGATTCTTGAAAAAGAAACCATGAGCCCTGAGGGCAAATGGTTTCTTTTTCAGGAATCAACGTTTATCCATTGTATCTATGACTTAAACTATTGTGTTAATGTCTTTTAAAAATTAACGCCTATTATTAATTAGAAGGTATTGTAAGTGAGTTCAAATAACCATATTATCTTGTCGAACGATCCATTAAAATCAAATAAATATCACAATTAAATGGTTAAAATTTACGAATATATTAAAACACAAGATCATATCAGGCATCTGAATATGATCTGTTTTACAAAATAAGATGTATTCGAACTTATTTCTATTAAAATAAAGCACACAAGGTCCAAGTCTTCTGCTCAGGGTAAGCCCCCTTCCTCGAGTACGCCGTCCACGTATAAAGCAAAGTCTAGTAGTGTCAGTGGTGACGCTAATAATAACAATGAAATGCTTGATATTCTTCAGCAGATAAGATAGGAACAAGTTAAAACCAACTGTAGGGTTGATAACATGAACAAGAGAATAGACGCTCTATATGATGAGGAATATCAGTATGATATTGATGAAAATCAAAATGAGTCTGACTGTTATGATGAAACTTGTGACGAGGTCCAAGCAGATAATGAAAAAAGGGATGAACCCCCTGGTAAGAAACAAAAATCTGACTCTTGCGAAGAGACAAGATTTGCTAGCATGATAAAAAAAATCACTCTGGTGAATAGTATGCTCCATCTATGTATTAATGAACAGTTGGCTAATAATATAACTGATATTTTTAACTAGAGGCTCTAAAGAGCCTGTGTCGCTCACCTTGGTCTATGTGCATATTAAACAAAGGACACAAATGGATTCATGACAAAATTGTATTTTGGTGATGGTGATGTGTTTGAAGTTCTTACTTTACTGAACGATTTTGCTTCTTACAATTATATCTATAATGAACTTTGCCCATTAGTAACAGAGAACTATATTTGGTAAAAATTTACATAAATTTACCAAATTAATGAAAATTGTTAAAAATTGACTATAAAGGGCAATAACTCCTTAAGGGGTCAATTGACCATTTAGGTCATGTTGACTTATTTGTAGATCTTACTTTGCTGAACATTATTGCTGTTTACAGTTTATCGCTATCTATAATAGTATTCAAGATAACCAAAAACGGCAAAATTTCTTTAAAAATTACCAATTGGAGGGCAGCAACCCAACAACCAGTTGTCCAATTCATCTGAAAAATTCAGGGCAGATAGATATTGACTTGATTAACAATTTAACTTCTTGTCAGATTTGCTCTAGATGCTTTGGTTTCATAGTTATAAGCCAAAAACTGCATTTTACCCCTATGTTCTATTTTTAGCCGTGGCGGCCATCTTGGTTGAATGGCCAGGTCATCGGATACATTTTTCAAACTAGATACCCCAAAGATGATTGTGGCCTAGTAGTTTCAGTGGAGATTTTGTAAAAGATTACTTAGATTTATGAAAAATGGTTAAAGATTGACTATAAAGGGCAATAACTCCTAAAGGAGTCAACTGACCATTTTGGTAATGTTGACTTATTTGTAGATCTTACTTTGCTAAACATTATTGCTGTTCACAATTTATCTCTATCTATAATAATATTCAAGATAATAACCAAAAACAGCAAAATTTCCTCAAAATTACCAATTCAGGGGCAGCAACCCAACAACCGATTGACCGATTCATCTGAAAATTTCAGGGCAGATAGATCTTGACCTGATAAACATTTTTATCCCATGTCAGATTTCCTCAAAATGCTTTGGTTTTTGAGTTATAAGCCAAAAACTGCATTTTACCCCTATGTTCAATTTTAGCGGTGGCGGCCATCTTGGTTGGTTGGCCAGGTCACGCCACACATTTTTTAAACTACATACCCCAAAGATGATTGTGGCCAAGTTTGGATTAATTTGGCCCAGTAGTTTCAAAGGAGAAGATTTTTGTAAAAGATTACTTTAATTTACGAAAAATGGTTAAAAATTGACTATAAAGGGCAATAACTCCTAAACGGGTCAACTGACCATTTTGGTCATGTTGACTTATTTGTAGATCTTACTTTGCTGAACATTATTGCTGTTTAAAGTTTATCTCTATCTATAATAATATTCAAGATAATGCACAAAAACAGCAAAATTTCCTCAAAATTACCAATTCAGGGGCAGCAACCCAACAACCGATTGACCGATTCATCTGAAAATTTCAGGGCAGATAGATCTTGACCTGATAAACATTTTTATTCCTTGTCAGATTTCCTCAAAATGCTTTGGTTTTTGAGTTATAAGCCAAAAATTGCATTTTACCCCTTTGTTCTATTTTTAGCCGTGGCGGCCATCTTGGTTGGTTGACCAGGTCACGCCACACATTTTTAAACTAGATACCCCAAAGATGATTATGGCCAAGTTTGGATTAATTTGGCCCAGTAGTTTCAGAGGAGAAGATTTTTGTAAAAGATTACTTTAATTAACGAAAAATGGTTAAAAATTGACTATAAAGGGCAATAATTCCTAAACGGGTCAACTGACCATTTTGGTCATGTTGACTTATTTGTAGATCTTACTTTGCTGAACATTATTGCTGTTAAAGTTTATCTCTATCTATAATAATTTTCAAGATAATAACCAAAAACAGCAAAATTTCCTCAAAATTACCAATTCAGGGGCAGCAACCCAACAACCGATTGACCGATTCATCTGAAAATTTCAGGGCAGATAGATCTTGACCTGATAAACATTTTTACCACATGTCAGATTTGCTCTAAATGCTTTTGTTTTTGAGTTATAAGCCAACAACTGCATTTTACCCCTATGTTCTATTTTTAGCCGTGGCGGCCATCTTGGTTGGTTGACCAGGTCACGCCACACATTTTTTAAACTAGATACCCCAATGATGATTGTGGCCAAGTTTGGTTTGATTTGGCCCAGTAGTTTCAGAGGAGAAGATTTTTGTAAAAGCTAACGCCGGACGACGACGGACGACGGACGCAAAGTGATGAGAAAAGCTCACTTGGCCCTTTGGGCCAGGTGAGCTAAAAATGGGATTTCTTCAGAGAGATTTTCAGATCTGATGAAAGATGAGAAACTTCAGAGACTACAAAGTGTTGACGGTCTCGTTACTGTTCAAACTGACCAGGTTATTTGGGATATTTTAAGTCCCGAGAATAAAACAGTGGATAACAAAATAAAAACTATTCAGTCTGTAGTTGTGAAGACAGCTACTGTCATGGCTAAAGTTATTAATAAACTAGATTTAATGTGAGAGAAAGAGGAGTGTACTGAGCATAGTAATATGTTAGACGATTGTATGGATTCACTCGCTCTGATGGGGCATGCTAACAGATTGGTATGCTTAATGAGAAGAACTCTCATGAAGTATGATATCATTGGTGAATATGGACATTTGCTGAATGCTACAGTCCCTTATGATAAAAACCTATTTGGTGGTGATGTGGTCAAAAGTATTGATGATATTGGCAAGTGTAGTAGAATATCAAATAAAATCCGATGAACGGGTGGTATCAACAGTGGCTTTAGAGGCGGTCGTAGAACTAGGTATTTTAGGATCTCTGGTGGAGGCACTGGCCGTGGTAGAGCATCTCGTGCAGGCTCAGATAAGACTGGAGAATAAAAAAAAAAACCAGGTGGACTCACAAAAAATACAGATATTAAAACCTTATGTTGTGAGTATAAATTTTGTAGCAGGAGGATTAATTTTTTTTATAAATAAATGGGAAGAAATTACATCAGATAGTAATATTTTAGATATTGCTCATAAATGTCCCATTGAGTTTATTGATGGTATACATCCTATTTAAAATCAAGCAACTATTAGAAATATAGTACCAAATAATAATGATACTAGAATAATAGATGCAGAAATTCAAAATTTACTGAATATCAAAGTAATTGAAAAGGTAAAATCCATTGAAAGAGAATATATTTCACCAATATGTGTGACACCAAAAAAGAATGGTGAATATCGGATGATACTAAATTTTAAAAAAATAAATGAAGAAGTAGAGTATCACCATTTTAAAATGGACACTTTTAAAATGGCATTGCATTTGATAAAACAAAATTGTTACATGACTAGTGTAGATCTGCGCCATGCTTATTATTCAGTGCCCATTGATGAGCAATATCAAAAATATTTGAGATTTATTTGGAAAGGTTCTATTTATCAATACACTTGCTTACCAAATGGGTTGGCAAGTGCACCACGTTTATTCACAAAACTTATGAAAGTGGTATATAAAGGCAACAGTAGTATACCGCTGTTCAAACTCATAAATCCATGGACAAAAAAACAAAATCGGGGTAACAAACTAAAACTGAGGGAAACGCATTAAATATAAGAGGAGAACAACGACACAACACTACAATGTAACACACACAGAAACGGACTAAGCATCAGACACAATCCCACGAGAATAACAAATATAACATCAAAACCAAATACATGAATTTGGGATAGACAAGTACCGTGACACGTCTTATCGCAATGTAAATTCACACTCAAAAATAAGAGAAAACAACCGACGCAACGTAAAAATGTAACACACACAGAAACGAACTATAATATAACAATGGCCATATTCCTGACTTGGTACAGGACATTTTTAAATGAAAAAATGGCGGGTTGAACCTGGTTTTGTGGCATGCCAAACCTCCCCTTTTATAGCCATGTGAAATATAACATTAAAATGACATCTGTATATGCTACACTCCGCAGATCAGGTCATATCAATATAGGTTATATTGATGATTCTTTATTGATAGGAGATACAATTGTAGAGTGTAGTCTAAATATCCAAGATACTGTAAAATTGGTATCTGATTTGGGATTTATATTACATGAGAAAAAATCTGTTCTTATACCTACAAAGAAAATTCAATTTTTAGGGTTTTTGATAGACTCTGCAAAAATGATTGTCACTTTAACACAAGACAAAAAAGAACTGATACATAAAGAAAGTCATACATTGCTTTCAAGACAAAACTCTAAAATAGGAGAAGTTGCTAGTTATATAGGCTTGATAATCTCAAGTTTTTCTGCTGTTGATTATGGTTAACTGTATTATAGAGATATTGAAACAGAAAAAATACATGCCTTAAAAATGGCAAAGGGCAATTTTTATGTCAATATGCAAATAACTGATAAAATGAAAAAAGAAATTCTTTGGTGGTCATGTAATATTTATACACAGTCCAGAGTTTTGGACAGAGTTAATCCACAAATTATTTTACAAACTGATGCTTCACTCTCTGGCTGGGTAGCAGTACTTATTGACATCAAAGGAAGTAGATGGACCCCTGATGAACAAAAATATCATATAAATTATTTAGAATTACTCGCAATTTTGTATGTCTTGAAATCATTTGAATCTCAATTAAAATGTTGTACACATGTGACAATATTAACTGACAATACTACAGCAGTAAGCTATATCAATAAAATGGATGGAATCAAGTCAATATGTTGTAACACTATTGTAAAATCTATTTGTTTTGGGCAAAGAAACTAAATGTGTGGCTCACTGCACGCCACATTGCTGGAACGGAAAATACTAGTGCAGATGCCGAATCTAGAAAGTTCAACGATCAAGTTGAATGGCAGTTAAACAAAGACATTTTTTGTGATATATGTGAACTGTAGGGTGAACCCCAAATTGATTTATTTGCATCTCGCCTTAACTCACAATTGAAAAAGTTTTGTTCATGGAAACCTGACCCTGATGCTAGTTTTATAGATGCTTTTTGTATAGACTGGAGTGACTTTAACTGTTTACAAAATTTTGATTATTTTGAAATAATAAGGCTTTTCTACCTCAGGCATAGCTTACCTTAGCTGTATTTGGCAACACTTTTAGGAATATTGGATCTCAATGCTCTTCAATTTTGTACTTTATTTGGCTTTTTTAAACTTTTTTTGATTCGAGCGTCACTGATGAGTATTTTGTAGACGAAACACGCGTCTGGCGTATATACAAAATTTAGTCCTGGTATCTATGATGAGTTTATTTAAATGCTATTTATTTCCTCCTTTCAGTTTACTAGGCAGGTGTGTACAGAAGATCTTGAAAGACAAGACAATTAACAGTCATTTTAGTAGCGTCGTTATGGCCGACTTAAGCATGGTTTACTCTGGCGATGCAGATGTTGATCGATACACGCATACTGACTATGGCAAGGAAAGATCTACTGACTCTTCCTTAGGGAGCTACCATTTGACTTTTATGGGGGGGGCGCTAGGATGCAAATTGAAAAAAATAGGCAGGACAGGAGTTTTGAGTAAAAAAAAAGGCAGGATGAGACGCTTGCAAAAAAAAAAAACAGTCAGACGACAATTTAAGTAAAAAAAAAGTCGGGATAAACTAAAAAAAAAAAAAAAGGCAGGACCGAACAGAGTGAAAAATAAAAAGCCCCCCCCCCCCCCCCCCCATAAAAATCAAATGGTAGCTCCCTTACAAGGACACTGTCCATCCATTGAATCTAATGATATGTCATGTATCAGGAAACAGTTTATTGACAGAGGAATTTCAAAGTATTTGTCAAAAAGTGGTTTTCTTACTGTCGTGAAAGGAAACTTAGTGAAGTTCAAATTTCAATAGATATAGTGGTAGATTATTTGACTATTTTATTTGAAAATGGTCTTGGCTACAGTTCCATAAATACAGCAAGATCTGCTCTTTCTGCACTAGGTTTAGTGATAGATAATGTCCTTGTTGGAGCACATCCTTTAATTGACAGATTTATGCAAGGAGTTTATAATCTTAGACCAACAAAATCTAAGAACATTTGTGTATGGGATGTAACATTAGTTTTGAACTACTTGAGAAAGCTTTCATGTATATATGTTAACTTTACAAGAAGTGACTTTGAAGATCGTTATGTTGATAGCATTAACAAATGCTACTCGTGTACAAACACTGAAGTTTTTAAGTGTTGACTGTATGGAAAAATTGAGGGAGGAAATTTTTTTTCATTTAGATGTTTTATTAAAACAGTCTAGACCAGGATATAAGAATCCAGATGTCAAACTGAGAGCTTTTCCTCCAGACAGGAGGTTGTGTGTATATACTGTTTTGAAAGAATATATTAAACGTACTGAACTTTTGCGTGTTCACACTAATCAGTTGCTGATCAGTAACATTAAGCCGCATAAAGCAGTGACTTGCAGCACTATTTCCCGTTGGATTAAAGTAGTTTTTCAAAAATCGGGTATAGACACTCGACAATTTAGTGCTCATTCAGTGAGATCTGCAGCTACGTCTAAAGCTAAACTGTACAATGTTTCATTAGCTGATATTATGAGTAAAGCGGGTTGGACAAATGTGAATACTTTTGCAACTTTCTATAACAAGAGAATTATAAATTCTACTAGTTTTGATGTAAATGTGTTGAATAACTGATTCGTTTACATTTATATAAAAGTTACTATTGAAATTTTTTTGAGTGTGCTTTAAAATCTCATCTGATTGTGGATGTTATATGCCGTAATAAAATTACTAGATTAAACGATACTTACCTTGGTTAAAGTTGAAGTTTAATTTGAATTCTATGTAGTCATAGAATCACTGAAGTGAGCAGATGCCACCACCCTCCCTACAGCTGTGTAGTTTATAAGGCTTATATATATATATATATATATATATATATATATATATATATATATGCTATTGGTAGAGTACCACTTGGCTTTTATCACAAAAAAAATGTATCTTTAAAGACTGAGGTTGCGGTTGCGCAGTGCTTCTCATCTGATCACTTCAGTGATTCTATGATTACATAGAATTCAAATTATAATTAAATCAACTTTAACCAAGGTAAGTATCGTTTAATTTAGTTAAGGTAAGTATCGTTTAGTTTGTTACCCCGATTTTGGTTTTTTTTGTCCATGGATTTATGAGTTTTGAACAGCGGTATACTACTGTTGCCTTTATTAATTTAGTATTTTTTTTAAAGGAGCGACAAGTTTACCACGATCATTTCTAAATTTCCTGGCACGGTTAACAACATTTTTGTAAAAATGAGGATGTGCTATCCCGTTTGAAATAAGTTTTCACAGGTAAAACCAAACTTCAAAACCAAATTTTTATATTTATGGAAAAAAGTAAAGGTTTTAAGTAATTTATGGTAACGTAATCCCTGGCTTAATAGTTTACCAGTAAAACAATGACGTTAAGCACGATATTGCGTCTCAAATGGTAACGTCAAATTTTTACGTTTTACGGCGATTACCGATTATTTGGGATAAGTTTTGTATTTAAGAACTTGCATTTTTTTGTTTTGCACATCAATGTGGATACGTTTTATAATGTGTTGTTGCATTGAATAATCCCAATGAAGGTAACGTAAGCAACAAACAACAAAATATATCGTGTTTGGGTAATGCATATCTTTATGAAATGAGAAGATATATACGGTATGATGAGTGCCAATGAGACTCTCTACCAGAGATCAATTGACATAAAACGTATTAAAGTGCTATGTTTTCCCATTTAGATCCGAAAAGTAGGAGGATATATATTTTGCTTTAATATAAAAAGTTTGTCGAGAATAACAAGTTAAACGGGTCTTGCTTATATTATTCACTATACTTTCTTTAATAGCGGTACAATTAGATTATGAAATGAAACGATTGTCAGAAAAAAAAAGGTTAATTATAATTCATCTCATATGTTTACAAGCTTTGTATGATGTGGAGAGGTATATAGCCACGCTTTAAGCCCAATTTTTTTTCACTTTCAATTCTATACACATGAATCTTATTGCAGAGAAATAAAAAATAAAAATTGCAGTCAGTTTACGCTTACCAAATTTGAAAATTTGATAAAGATGATTTGTTATCCTCTTGTGATACAAAACTTTTTCACAACTTGAGAACCTCATCTAAATCAACAAACTCAGTCATCTGAATTTTTTTTTATGATGCTTTGTGGTCTTGTTGATAGTATCTGACTATCAAGAAAATTCTATCTAAGGAACTATATACAGATGATCTACCATAAATAGCGTACCCCGAATCGACAACGTTGAAAACGTACGAAAATCGTCTAGTGGACAAACTTGCAAGACATTTCATTTCTTTGAAAACGAAGTCGTTTTGACTACGCAAGTTATCAAAAAGTATGTAGCTGTTTTGTAAGGTTAAAGCACAATTACGGAAAAGGACTATTTAGCATGCAACTAATCTAAATTTTTAATAAATAACGTCGCAAATGACAATTTATTTGTAAAAAAAACGGCGAAATCCGACATTGGACATCTTGCAAGACATTTGTCGGAAGCCGTTGCACTTTTATATGTAGTGTGAGTGCTCCAAAAATTCGATTTTGATATGGTCTATGTATGCACATATGCGAGCCGAATTTACACAAACGAAATATCATATAATCTTATATTTTAAAACCTATACATTTTGATAACCTAACATCTTCCAAAATCTGACCAATATGAACACTATTTGTTTTTGCCAAAAAATAGCGTTGGTCGTACCAGAAACACATATCCAGTAATATTGTTATACTTTATATATGAAGCATATCATTCATTCGAATTTTCGTGGATATAACACTATTTTGAAGAACACAAACACCCCTGCTAAAATGATTATACGTATAGTCTGTTACGTCTGACACGCATATTTTTGACGTTTTGTCAATATGTTGTCTTTATTTTAGACTAAAGTAAAATATGATAAAATAATTTGTACTTTTTTCGGAATAGTATTTACCTGTCTAGTCTATGGATATAAGTTTTATAAAACTTAACTGTTATGGTTTTATAGAAAAGCTGTTTATTAGTGTGGACTGGTTGATTACACGGTATGGACGCAATAACGTGCGTAACGTCATAGATAACTTTCGTTTAAATCAAAAACGTCACAACAGACAAGGGCATAGCGAACGATCTGTGAAATATAAACACCGTAAGATGGTGCCAAAGGAACATCACCATCTAAAAATAGAAAATTAACAACAGGGAACAAAATTGTCCCTTTGTTGTAAATTTTATTGTGGAGTTTCCCGTTTAAAACCGAAATATTATAAATTTAGGAAAGGACAGTTAGTAACGAATAAATTTGATTTATTTAAAGTAAGTTCTTTGGCGTAAATTTCAGCAGTACGAGAAAATTCTTGATTATCTAACGCAAACATATTATCAAGATAACGGTAATTGTTGTTGAATTTATCAATGAAACGCAATGTCGACTGGTCTTTACTGAGTTTAGTCATAAACTGTGATTCAGTTGCTGTAAAAATTAATCCTTAACAGATGCGGATCCAGGATTTTGGTAATGGTCTTAAAGCTTCAAAGTAAACACATTTAGGAGTGGAAAATGTAAAATAATATATGCATTAACCAAATATGTTACAGTAGCTCTTGTGCATCCTGTCCCCTGTATCAGTCTCTACTAAAAAAAAACTATATCAAATTTGTGATTGCCAATTTTTTTATAAAGTTATACATTTTGCACTTGAATTTTTTCCATCTAGTAAATTCATATCATAATTTTATTTTTTCTTGGAGAAATTTTAAACCCCCATGTACAAAATTAGCATTATAAACATATATTAAATAGTAAATTGTATTTAATTTCTGTAAAAACTTGACACATGAACCTGATTTCCATTATGTCATTTACATTTTGCTTGAAGATTAGAATTTGTTGTATAATACTATTCATGTGTCATCAATTTAAAACATTTTCCGTGCATACAGAATTTCTAGATTGTGTAGTGTATTCGTCCATCAGTGTGAATAATAGACATTAAGGTTCCAAATCGTCTCGATCAAGCTCATCTTATTTATATTTTCGGGCCCCTTTTTGTTATTTAGCTGTTCGTATTTTAGGATAAGTATACATCTTTGACTGGCCCATTTTTTATTTTACAACTCTTAGTGTACTTTCATAGTTTTACATCTTTAGCTTCAAATTGTTGAGACATAAGCGTTCTCACTGAAGGTTCATCCATAAAAGTGTCTCGGACGAAAAAAAATTAGAGAGAGAAATGTATTTACAGTATTTGTCTTATCTTTTAAGAAAATGTGTTTTATAGTCTTTCATAACTCTTTATACAGTGGCTCTTTTTGTTATGTTTTAATGTGCTGTATATCTTATATTTTCACAAGTGGTGAGACTTTTATGCAGTAATAGTTGTATTTGTCTGGTTTCTGGCTTTGTCTTACAAGAATACCTTGAATACTAATAAACGTATCATGCGCACTGTACTAGCAGACGTATAGATTAACCATATATTTGATCGATTGTTGACAATCAGTTTTATGTCTAATCGTATCAATACACACAGTCTACTGGGTTCCAATGATATTAGATGGTGTTATACTGATTGATAAATATCTTTGTCTTCCCGTTAGGATATATCGTATTACATTTAACTTCAATGATCTTATCACTTACTCATTACTGTCTTAATTATTGTGGTGGTCGAAGCTATGGAAGACGCACTGATCTTTCTTTTACGTAGATAAAAGTACACTTTTATAATTAAGACCAACATCAATGCAGTATGTTTTCACTTAAATTAATTCAAATTACTTTGTAAATGACCAATAATGATTACAACGAATATCTAAATGAAGTTCTGAACGATTGTTTTGTCTGAACCTCTAGATTTATAAAAAAAAACATGCTTGATATGTCCCACGCTGTTACTTCATCAAAGATAATATATATATGTTGTGTACCAAAAAGTTATCATTTTGTACAAATTATAATTTGTACAAAAATATTGTACAAATTATAATTTGTATTTTGACTTTGTACAAATTATAATTCAAAACCTGTTTGTGCAAATTACAATTTGTACAAAATGTGACCAAAATTCACTTATAACTTGTACAACAGTTTTAAATATGAATTTTAGTGAAAAATGCATTGATTCACACAATTTAATTGTAATAAACTGACCACACACTAAACCTTATTAACAAAATACACCGTTTTTACACAACTACAAAAGGCAGATTGATCTTCTAAATTTTTGAGAGAAAAAAAAAAGTAAACAAATAAGATTTTTTTTCAAATTTTTAATACATAAACTTCTTTTTCTTAAAAAAAAATCATTTAATAGTACTACTTGATTAGTTCTTATCGTTTTTTTTAGGATTTTTTTTAATTCAGAAACTTTGCAAAAACGATTATATACACATGGAAAAAAGTATTGCAACACCTTGATTTTTTAAAATTTGAAAAATGAGCCTCTTTTTTTGGATGAAATATAATAAAATATGTGTACAATATTATTGAAACATAGTTTATGATAACATTGGCATTGAAACGAACAAAAAATGTTAGAAAAAAAATAATTTATATAACCACAATTTTAATACCAAAATGGAGTGTTTTTTGTACCAAAAAATGCATTTTACAACTTTTACTGTAGTCGAACTTTACAATGTCAGACATTTCAAAATTAATCCTTAGATGACTGTTCATATCATGGTTGATCGTTATACGCCAAAGAATTAGTACTTTGTGCGCAGCCTCCATTCAAACGGATAACCGCATCTAAACGTCTTCTGAATCCTGCCATAAATCGACTAATTTGTTGCTAAGGTAGCAGCAACCATTTCTGATGTGGGCATTGTTTATTTCATGATGTGTTTGAACTGGGGTGTCCTTTCGCGCACTTTCCGCCCAATAGTGTCCCAAATATGCTCGATATGGTTGAAATCCGGGCTACGATCGTGCCATGGAAGATAAACCGAATTCCATTTGAACATTGAATCTTCCTCCACGATGCTAATTTCCAACTTTGGCGAGCTCTGCACTACATTGGATACGGAAAACTGTGTGTCTGTTCGTTAGCAAAGGTCTCCGAAATGGTCTTATCGCACGTTCACCAGTAGCGATGAGTCGATCTCGAACAGTTCTTGTTAAAAAGCTCCTGTATGGCCACCACTCTCTTTTTAGGATTGTCCTGTATGCAATGGGTTTCCTTCTGACCAACCTTCATTATGCTTGATTTTCCTTAGCAAATGGTATAGGGGGTCTTCATTATCTTGAAATGTCTTTAACAGCGTTTATTGCCTGATTTATTCTCAAAACGACTTATAGTGAAATGGTGATGACTAACAATACGTGCAGTTTTTACATCGACATCCCTGCTTCCCTTGTGCTGATAATCTGCCATCTGGCTGCAGTTAAGAGTTGTCAAGGACCCATTATAAGGTGTCAATCACATAACTTTAAAAATTTTGTTATTTAAAGGGTTGAAAACAAAGAGGATAAAAACAACTGTTTTGCTGTTTACGGGTACAGTAGCTGCATGTGCAGATAAAAAAATATTGAGTCGATATTTATTGATTAAACTCAGGTGATACTTAAATAATGTTTAAATAGTTCTATTTTACCAAATTATATCCCAAAAAAATGAAAAGTGTTTTTTTAATTTCAATTTCAATTTGGTGTTGCAATACTTTTTTCCAACTGTATATTTGTGAAATTTAATATTTTGTATCGTGAAAGATCGTGTACAGCATTTTGACGATCGTGAAAAGGATCTCAAAAGATTTGTTGCCACTTATGTTATTTCATAAATTCCATGAAAACAGTCAAATCTTTCTTTAATCAAGTGAAAATTTATATTTGTAATTGGTACATAAAAAAATTGGAGTTACATGACTTATTCCGCTTCACTTTATTTTGTGAAAATATTGATGGTTCAATGTCATTGGGTCAGATGATTTTATAATACTACAACAACTAGCTTTCTTATAAAATGAAAGTCCGTCTGTCTGTTCTGCATAAGTTTTATGTTGGTTTTAAAGTTTGTCTCAACTGATTTCCATTAAGTTTTATGCACAGTCATAGATATTTATAAAACAAAGATCCTTGTTGAAAAAAAACATTGATAAAAAAACGGCAGAAAAACAACTGACATATTCCTAACTTTAGCATAGTCATATTCCTAACCAAATGGGGTGTTCAATCTTGCTTTCTTTCTGGATATTTATTTGTCTAAAAGTCTAACTGAAGCAGTGAAATACAAATGTTTATTTACAGCAACGGTTCCTTATTTTCAACGTTCGTTATGTGAAGCAGTTAAAATGCCTGTAAAACAGGTCATCATCAATTTGAGAGTCAAAAGATGGTTTGCAATACCTGATTCCATAAATCACTAGATCACCTTCTCAAACGAATGATAAAAAACTACTTTTGAAATTTGTAACTTTGGTGTACTATGTGGTCATTTATTAGCAATTCAATAATGTGTATCAATGCTTTTTTCACCAAAATCCATATGATAAATTATTGTACAAGTTATAAGTGATTTTTTGTCCATTTTTGTACAAATTACAATTTGTACAAAGTCAAAATACAAATTATAATTTGTACAAAATGATAACTTGTACACAACATATATATATGAAAGTTTAGTAGCTCAAGAACAATAAGCAGGATGGTAATTCATTTCTATTGGTGTTATGTTCAGTGGCAAGTATTTCTTATTTGTTCAAGGCAAATTCATTAATTGGATATGTATTATATATAAGGTAGGTGAGGAAATAAGACATATTTCTAGAAAAAATAAATGCTGTATAAAGTTTTGTTCATAATTTTAGCTTTGGTAACTGAATATCTTTAATGTTAGTATATATAACCGGGTGAAATGGCGTTCCGGCTAAATGTAAATCAAGAAGGAAGATTTAACTCCTTAAACTTTTATATCAGCAGTCAGGATTAAGAAGATTAACAGAAGACAAACTAAGTTAGAAATAACAATAGATTAAAAGAGTAATTAGTGTCCGACACGTATTTGTAAATTATAGTCTAAACTGTCGCAGAGAATAAATAATGAGATGAATAGAGTAAATGTATTTGAAACCTTTGTCCAAGATTATGACACATAATCCGTGTAAAATACTTAAGCCTAAATTTACGACAAAGTCTAGAATAATAAAATAAATGCCAAACCTAAATATACATTAAAACAATTGAAATACTAAAATGTTGTTTAAAAACTAATTTCATTGCACTGTCCAAATTGT
Organism: Mytilus edulis; assembly: GCA_019925275.1. Lineage (NCBI taxonomy): Eukaryota > Metazoa > Mollusca > Bivalvia > Mytilida > Mytilidae > Mytilus > Mytilus edulis. The sequence goes on from CM034359.1 coordinate 8,008,773, forward strand.
CCGGTCATATTAGGTTGGATAAAGATGTCTGCGCTTTGAGCTATTCAAACAAAGATTCGTAAAAGTATACATGAAGTCACCGTCAACTCTTTGGCGGATCCAGGGGGGTGTCCGGGGTTGGACCCCCCTTTTTTTGGCCGATCAATGCATTTGAATGGGGACAAATAGTTGGAACCCTTCCCTTTGTCCTGGGTTGGGAGCCCCCACCCCTTTTTAAAATGGCTGGATCCGCCCCTGAAACTTATGTTCTATTGCCATAAGCTATAATTCTGTTCTCGTTTTCTCTATAATACATTTTTCTAAATTCTACATTTCATTGGATGCGTAGTCGAAGGTTGCCATTAATAATATGGAGCCCCTTAACCTGCGTACTTTTTTTTATTGATAAGTCTTGTTAAAGCTATATTTTTCTGTTAAGGATGTTAAAATTGAATAATCAAGAATGCATTCAAACTATATGTCGGAATAGGTTTAGAAACGAAATGAACTAAAATATTGATAACTTTTTGAGATGTCTAATTTTTTTAGTGGCTGGAAAGGTTGACTCTAAGTTTAACCTTATATTGCAATGGTCTCAATTCGAATCAAAAAAAATTCTAGAATCTGCTTAAATGTTGGTAAAATTTAATGATAACTTATGAGCTATTTAAGTCTTATATGAAAAGAAATATGCGGGAAATATTTTACCCTGTATCGTATTAAAAAACCCAATTGGTGGCATGTTATGTGTTGTTATCAACTTTCAATGTCAAAATCATCCACAACAAGTAATGTCTATGAGCCTAGATATCCTGCAAAATAAAATCTAAAATTAATAGAAAAGTTTTTCATAAAGCATCAAATTATGCAATGGTTGTTATGCTTTAATTTCGATATATACTAGAGTACAAAGTGATATTCTATGTCAGTGAAATGCAAGTTTTGACATTATAAATTACAAAAAAATTTCTTGACCTAAGGTATACAGATATAGAAATGATAAACCCACATAAGCTATTAATATACATATATTGTCATACATTTTTTTGACAACTTTCTTTACCAACACTTTATAGTATGCAGAAATGACCTTCGAGGGATTATTTGGCCTTTTTAACTTTTTTGGATTCGAGCGTCACTGATGAGTCTTTTAAAGACGAAACGCGCGTCTGGCGTATATACAAAATTTAGTCCTGGTATCTATGATGAGTTTATTTACTGGCTACGGGTTCCTAATTCAAACATTTCAATCTAACGATTCCTGCAAATGAAAAAAACCCGAATAAAATTGAGAATGGAAATGGGGAATGTGTCAAAGAGACAACAACCCGACCAAATAAAAAACAACAGCAGAGGGTCACCAACAGGTCTTCAATGTAGCGAGAAATTCCCGCACCCGGAGGCGTCCTTCAGCTGGCCCCTAAACAAATATATACTAGTCCAGTGATAATGAACGCCATACTAATTTTCAAATTGTACACAAGAAACTAAAATTAAAATAATACAAGACTAACAAAGGCCAGAGGCTCCTGACTTGGGACAGGCGCAAAAATGCGGCGGGGTTAAACATGTTTGTGAGATCTCAACCCTCCCCCTATACCTCCAACCAATGTAGAAAAGTAAACGCATAACAATACGCACATTAAAATTCAGTTCAAGAGAAGTCCGAGTCTGATGTCAGAAGATGTAACCAAAGAAAATAAACAAAATGACAATAATACATAAATAACAACAGACTACTAGCAGTTAACTGACATGCCAGCTCCAGACTTCAATTAAACTGACTGAAAGATTATGATTTCATCATATGAACATCAGGCACAATCCTTCCCGTTAGGGGTTTAGTATCATACCATCATAACATATATGAGAAGAAAATAACCCGTGTCATGCCAACAACTGTTTTTAGAATAAATGCGTTTAGTTCCGATGCAAAGACCTTAGCAGTGACTCAATATTAACGCCAAAATATGCAATCTTTAATGACTTGACAACAGTATCGTAATTATATCCCTTCTTAATAAGTCTATTCAAAGGTTTTGTAAGTTTCTGAGGTGAATACTGACACCTTTGTGCGAATGCATTTTCTAAGTCAAAAATGGTGCTCCAAATGTTTACACTAGTGTTCATCAATTGAATGAGTGGTGTTCAGTTTTTAATGACTTTGTGTTTCACTTTTTAACACTTGATGTTAGAGTTCTCAACTCTTAGTGTTCAGCTAGTATGTGGATGTCAAAAAATCATCATTTAATTCTGTTCTTTAATTTGTCTTTTATGTTGAATATTGAAAATTTGGATATAACGGTTATGAATATTTGACAAATATATATCTGGCATGAGAAAATAATAAGGAAGCCATCGATCTACATATGGAGATTGTCCTAACTTGTTACTCACTTCTTTCGTGTTCATGTTGGAAAGAAGACGTCCCTTCTCCAGTTATCTTCCTTATGTGTAACCATTCTTCGTTTAACCGCCTAAATTACCAGCTGATACATGTATCTGTTTCCGGTATTTGGTACCCTGGTATATTTTTTTTAACGCGAGGTGTTCAAAATTTCAAGCCGATTTGAACACTGATTATACATGTAATGTTAATAAACTGAACAGATCATGGAATAAGATAAACATCGACATATTTTAATGACGATATTATCATAACAGGCCTCATTGATATGCATAAGTATGTCACTTATAAGTAAAACTAGTAATTATAATAAAATAAGTTCATAAACTATATAATACATATATGTCAGATTGTAAGTTTAATATTTCACAATCACTAAAATATTAGTAAAAAATTCACAAGATCATCATCCTGCGTGTACATTCGGAGAGGAAAGACCTTATTGTTTTTCTAATGTTTTTAAGGTCTTTCCTCTCCGTGAGGAAAGACCTTATTGTTTTTCTAATGTTTTTTCTTTTTCTTTTTTTTCTTTTTCTTTTTTTTCTTCCAACAATTTTTTAATAGGGCCTCCTCCCCTTTCTGTTGAAGTTATCAAGACCAAATATGGACCATCGATAAACCTCATCATGAACTTTTACCAGATGAACTTTTGTAGGATTTCATCATCCCCTTTAGAAGTTATCTCCCTTTTATTGATTTTTTTCAACATGGCCCCCCTTTAATGTTTTAAAAGATATCATGACCTTATATGGACAATAGGTAGATATCACCATGATGTATTACCACATGAGGCTGCATAGGATTTCATCATCCCCTTTGAGAGTTATATCCCCTTATAGCAAATTTTTATATTTGCATTTTTCTCAAAAAGTATTAGAGATAGAATGTAATTGAAAATGATAGCATGTACAAGAACAGATGGCAATGTTTATAAACATAAACAATTAATTTGTTACTAACCCTTATAAGGAGTTATTTCCCTTTAAAAATTATAAATAATTTTTGAAAAATTCTATTTTCAGAACCGGAAGTCATAGAGACCTTGAACCTTCACCAATAATCTTTAATTCATATGACCTTCAATATGCACCCAAGGTCAAAGGTCACCGAGTGCAAAATAAAATTACGCTGCAATTTCAAGCTTACATATTAGGAAAACGATAAGACTTTGCTGCATACATACAGCGTATGAAATGTTCCTCTCTACGAGCTCTACATTTTATATTATAAGTCCATAAAGGTCCGACCGTCTGTTCAAAAGTTACAACGGGATGATTCTTAAAAGTATAGTATTTTGTGTATATCTTTTTAAAGGTAACAGATATCAACCTACTATAAACTGCAAAGATGATCAGTAATTCAAGACCTTCAATTTGAGGTCAATGTTAGGTCATGATGAAATTTCACCTTGACCTTCACAGTATACTATGACCTTGACCTTGTGATATTTGAAAGGTCAAGTGTTCCTGAGTTGAATGGTGCTTGTCCCATATCTCTACGACTTCTGGTTCTTAAGTTTGGTATTGCATCATATATTTGATGATTAATTGTGACCTTGGTGAACTTTGAAATTGTCCCAATTCTTTTTCTATAATGTTGTCCTTCAACTGTAGATCATTTATCATTTAACAGATTTGAGATATCTATTGTCGTTTTAGAGATAATGCAGTTTGAAGTTTTGCGAGCGGAGACATGTATTTCTGAATCAACAAGAGCGTACGTCTTAAAATGTTTTAGAAATTGAAAAGGTTCACATAGTTCTATGGTTGACCAAATACCAAAAACATTCCATGGAAAAAAACGCCAAAAATTCAATTTGAAATTTTCAAGTTTTGCATTGACTTTGTAAGTTTCATAACTTCGATATTGCATCATTTTTTGCACTTTGTCAAATGGGGTCATCTGATATATCAAATTGAAGGTCTAAATAAACTCTACTTAAAAATGAAAATTTTAAACCCCCTTTTCATCCCAGGAGGACGGGTGGGGTCATTTAGTGCAAACATTCAAATTTCTCAGATGGTAAGGTTGTCGCATATCAAATGAAAGAACATAAAGCGTACATTTCAAATTTAAAATTGACGTCTCCCAAAAATGGGTTGGATGGGGTCATTGAGTGCAAAAAAAAATTTTCTTTTAAGATAGGGTTGTTATATTGAATGAATTGTCATGATGTTACATTGGAAATATCAAATCCCGACCTCCAAAAATTAGTTGGATAGGGTTATTAAGTGCAAAAATCAAACTTTCTTGAACATAGAGTTGTTGCATATCAAATGAAAGCTCATCTACTCTATGTTATTTATATCATAATTCCGATCTCAAAAATGTAGGCGGATGAGGTCATTAAGTGTTAAAAGTGGAAAGTTTCAGAAGGTATGCTTGTCGTATATCAAACGAAAGGTCGTACAAGGTACATTACGAAAACATCAATTTTACAGGAAAGACCTTTCAATTGTTTTACAAACAATTGAGATACTAGTTTTTCTTTTTTTTCTTCCAGCATTTTTTTGGCACGCCCTCCTACCGCTTCTTTTGGAGTTATCAATACCAAAATTGAATCATCGATAGACCTAAACATGAACTTTTACCAGATGAACTTTTGTAGGATTTCACCATCCTCTTTAGAAGTAATCTCCCTTTTATTGATTTTTTTCAACATGGTCCCCCACAAATGTGTTAAAAGATATCATGACTTTATTTGGACAATATGTAGATCTCATCATGATGTATTACCATATGAGGCTGCATAAGATTTCATCATCCCCTTTGAGAGTTGTATCCCCTTGAAGCAATTTCTTTTATTTGCATTTTTCTCAAAAAGTATTACAGATAGAATTGAATTGAAAATGACAGCATGTATGAGAACAGATGGCAATGTTTATAAACATAAACAATTAATTTGTTACTAACCCTTATATGGAGTTATTTCCCTTTAAAAATTTAAAATAATTTTTCAAAAATTCTATTTCGAGAACCGGAAGTCATAGAGACTTGGAACCTTCACCAATAATCTTAAATTCATATGACCTTTAATATGCACCTAAGGTCAAAGGTCATCGAGTGCAAAAAAAACAATAAGCTGCAATTTCAAGCTTACATATTAGGAAAACGATAAGACTTTGCTGCATACATACAGCGTATAAAATGTTGTTCTCGACGAGCTCTACATTTTATACTATAAGTCCAAAAATGTCCGACCGTCTGTTCAAAAGTTGCAACGGGATAAGTCTTAAAAGTATAGTATTGTGTGTATATCTTTTTAAAGGTAACAGATATCAACCTACTATAAACTGCAAATATGATCAGTAATTCAAGACCTTCAATTTGAGGTCAATGTCAGGTCATGACGAAATTTCACCTTGACCTTCACAGTATACAATGACCTTGACCTTGTGATATTTGAAAGATTAAGTGGTCCTGAGTTGAATGGTGCTAGTCCCATGTCTCTACGACTTCCGGTTCTTAAGTTTGGTATTGCATCATATATTTGATGATTAATTGTGACCTTGGTGAACTTTGAAATTGTCCCAATTCTTTTTCTATAATGTTGTCCTTCAACTGTAGATCATTTATAATTTAACAGATTTGAGATATCTAGTGTCATTTTAGAGATAATGCAGTTTGAAGTTTTGCGAGCGGAGGCATGTATTTCTGAATCAACAAGAGCTTACTACTTAAAATGTTTTAGAAATTGAAGAGGTTAACATAGTTATATGTTTGACAAAATAACAAAAACATTTCATGGAAAAACAACACCAAAAAATCAATTTGAAATTTTCAAGTTTTGCATTGACTTTGTAAGTTTCATAACTTCTATTTATATAGTTGATATTGCATCATTATTTAGACTTTGTCAAATGGGGTCATCTGATATATCAAATTGAAGGTCTTAATAAACTCTACTTAAAAATGAAAATTTTAAACCCCTTTTTTATCCCAGGGGGACTGGTGGGGTCATTAAGTGCAAACATTCAAATTTCTCAGATGGTAAGGTTGTCGCATATCAAATGAAAGAACATAAAGCGAACATTTTAAATTTCAAATTGACGTTTTCCAAAAATGGGTTGGATGGGGTTATTGAGTGCAAAAATAAATTTTCTTTTAAGATAGGGTTGTTTATATCAAATGAAAGGTCATGATGTGTACATTTGAAATATCAAATTCCCAACCTCCAAAAATTAGTTATATAGGGTTATTAAGTGCAAAAATCAAACTTTCTAGAACATGGTGTTGTCGCATATCAAATGAAAGCTCAACTACTCTATGTTACATATATCATACCTCCAATCTCAAAAATGTAGGCGGATGAGGTCATTAAGTGTTAAAAGCGAAAAGTTTGAGAAGGTATGCTTGTCGTATATCAAACGAAAGGTCGTAAAAAGTACATTACGAAAACATCACTTTTACAGGAAAGACCTTTCAATTGTTTTACAAACAATTGAGATACTAGTTTTTAATGAATTTCTTTTTTGAATTTGCCAATTAGTAGGATAGAAAATCTGACAAACGACTATCTTATTTTTTAGATCAGAATTTGAACACCGGTGTTCACTGTGTCAGAACACACATGTTAATATTTTCGACACAAACGTTAAAATTTTGAACACGTCTCTAAGCATGAACATATGACGTAAAATATTGAACATTCAGTGCATGTACAAATTTTTTGACGCGCGTCAGGTTTATTTACAGTGAAGGTTTCCGAACATTTGACAAAAGTCCCTAAACATCACCCTACATGTAAGTACACTGTTACAAAAGTCCCTAAACATCACCCTACATGTAAGTACACTGTTATTCTTTAGCATGATCTATTTTCTCCTTCGTTATCGTACATCTGTTTTGTAGAAATAGGATTTCAGGAAACATAAGACGCAGGATATTGGTGATGTTTTACATTTTTAGACTTATTGAAATCATAATAAGCACATTTTGTATTTATAGTTAAACCATGATGTAAGACAGTTACTATGGCATTCTTATCCCTAAAATTGTATTGTTAAGGTCATTGATGATGTAGTCTTTCGGAATACCAGAAGACTCCTTTGTTATTTCGGAATACATCTGTTCTTTTTATGGCCAACTGCGTAATAGGTAAAACCATGCATCTGTATTGAACAATTATCTGATCTTACATGCAAAACAGCCATTTAGGTTTACGATTGCATTTGTTTAACGAAAGCAACTAGTGAACATACCATAGTAACTTTAGTTAACATCTGCTGGTTATTCACCGTAGTATTGTTATATTCACAAAGTCTTGACAATTATGGAAATAACACAACTTTATAATCCATTGATAACAAAAATGCATTTTCGGGTCGGAATGGTGTAAAACAATATATACAGTATACTTGCCAACGAAACAACTCTCAACTAGAGACCACAAATGACGTAGAAATTATTAATGTCTACAAAATGGTATCACTTAAGATCAATTCAATCAAGGGTATGACGCATTCTAATTAAAATTGAGATCTATCGTAAGTTGCTGTGATAGAGGATAATGAAATCAGATATCTATATTTTAATTGAATTGTTTAGGATTAGATTACCAAATTGTATCCAAATTTCTGCAAGTCATTTCAACGCCGTAAATAGGTTCCTAACATCATACCCATCAGAAAATAGTTCAATATAGAAAAGGTGTAGGTTAAATTTTCATTAAAATTAAAAAAGAAAACATTCTTTAAGGTGTACCGAATTGTCACATCAATGAAAATTTGACGTCTCGCCTTAATTTCATTATACTCTTATACTTCATTTTGTATTAAACTTCACTTCATATATATAACTAGTCTCATGTACGTCACCAAATGATAATGTATGCCTTTGAAAAACAATTTAAAAAGAAATAGCATACTGTGAAAGTATGAAGAAAACGAAAACTCATAATTAAAGTGCAAAGCTTCACAACGCCGCTGCTATGTTTGTTAAATTAAAACCGCTCGTTTTGACGCTGTCGTGCTGAATGACCGAAACCCCCGTTTCGTTGGAAAACTAACCAGACGATATGTACGACACCTATACATCATGAAAAAACAAGAGAAACTAATTTCACTCTAATTCACTACGTTCACTCGTTTGACATTATATCTATAAATTCTGCAGACTTAAAAAACGGTTTCTAATATATAATTCAACTGTACATTTAAGCTCGATAACATTTTCTGTCAACTTTCATAGGACAAATTTGTAGATACCAGGTACACAAAATGCTAGTAATTTTGATGTGTTGGTACACCAAGGTATAGGGGTCTACAGGGGGAAACAATGTCACATGTATTAATTTGACACTAACCAAGGTATAGGGGTTTACTTGGGGGATGTCACATGTATTAATTTGACACTAAGCAAGGTATAGGGGTTTACTCGGGGGATGTCACATGTATTAATTTGACACTAAGCAAGGTAAAGGCGTTTACTCGGGGGATGTCACATGTATTAATTTGACACTAAGCAAGGTATAGGGGTTTACTCGGGGATGTCACATGTATTAATTTGACACTAAGCAAGGTATATGGGTTTACTCGGGGATGTCACATGTATTAATTTGACACTAAGCAAGGTAAAGGGGTTTACTCGGGGGATGTCACATGTATTAACTTGACACTAAGCAAGGTATAGGGATTTACTTGGGGGATGTCACATGTATTAATTTGACACTAAGCAAGGTAAAGGCGTTTACTCGGGGGATGTCACATGTATTAATTTGACACTAAGCAAGGTATAGGGGTTTACTCGGGGGATGTCACATGTATTAATTTGACACTAAGCAAGGTATATGGGTTTACTCGGGGATGTCACATGTATTAATTTGACACTAAGCAAGGTAAAGGGGTTTACTCGGGGGATGTCACATGTATTAACTTGACACTAAGCAAGGTATAGGGATTTACTTGGGGGATGTCACATGTATTTATTTGACACTAAGCAAGGTATAGGGGTTTACTTGGGGAATGTCACATGTATTTATTTGACACTAAGCAAGTTATAGGGGTTTACAGGGGGGATGTCACATGTATTAATTTGACACTAAGCAAGGTATAGGGGTTTACTTGGGGATGTCACATGTATTAATTTGACACTAAGCATGGTATAGGGGTTTACTCGGGGGATGTCACATGTATTAATTTGACACTAAGCAAGGTATAGGGGTTTACTTGGGGGATGTCACATGTATTAATTTGACACTAAGCAAGGTATAGGGGTTTACTCGGGGGATGTCACATGTATTAATTTGACACTAACCAAGGTATAGGGGTTTACTCGGGGGATGTCACATGTATTAATTTGACACTAAGCAAGGTATAGGGGTTTACAGGAGGGGTGTCACATGTATTAATTTGACACTAAGCAAACAAGTTTTTGATTTCACATTTACATGCTGGTGCTTGATACAAAAGTAAGCTGCAAAAACTATATTTCTAGTCTTCGGGTTGAGCTGGTCGTGGGTCAAAATCACTACTGTCAGCTTTCGAAGTCATTTTCCTCGCATTGTTTTCTAATTTTTTACGCGAAATACATTTCACTGCGTGTTTAAAAGTTAAACGTCGTCATCCACCATTTATATCGCAAACCAGGCAATACATTAGAACTATACAAATACATATCATAAGCAGACGACAAAACATCAGTATTGAATGATACATTTTTTACCATGATTACTGATACATGTAGTGGTTCGGCCCGGTGAAAAAGTAGAACTAGATATAGGCGAAGCTCCCTCTGCTCTGTCATAAGGATGAATATAGATCCACATATATAGATTTGACAAACTGTGATGTTGAAGAACAACATTAAGTTGTTGCGCTGACTGTAAGACGCAAATAATGCCCCTTCCTGACCAGAAGAAATTATAGATTTAACGCTATGCATGCTAGTCTATTTTTTATTTAGATTCTGAATGTCTACACATGCAGGACTGAATAATATCCAGGGAAAGGTTTCAACTTTTCAGTTTAAGTAGACACCAAGATCAACTTCCAGGTATTGATTACATATTTTACAATCATTATACTAAAATAATCTCATTTATTGCATTAGGGACACCTAACTGTAGTAGTACAAATATCGTTTTCAATCATTTTAGCAAGTGAGAAGGAATTAAATGAAGTCCAGTTTTCTTTAAGCAGCTTGTACGAAAAATGATAATGTTCAAATAGAATGAAATTCAAAATAAATCAGGAATAACCTTTATGTTTTGATATATATTATTGGCATAAATCAGTTATTTCTGATTAATTTTTCGAATTCCTTTTTTTAAGGTGTTGAGAACCTTTGGTGACCCAATAGTTTAAGTGTCTTTAAAAAGTACATAGTGAGCAGTGGTCGTTACATACAAACGTTCACTTAAATTGTCCTAGTCAATGGATGAATTTAATGTGTCAATCAATGGCCACAGCCACACTGTTTTGAATTTCATTCTACTTTCGCAGTTTTGCAGTCGTCTATGTAGCAGTCAATTACATGACTATAAACCGTATTCATCATTCAAAATATTTTATGTTTGATATAATAAAAAAACCCACTTACGGTAATAACTTAAAAATGAAAAATTTGACAGCGCAGAAATCTTACTTTACAACTTCCTTTTTATATTTACAGAATGTCATTAATATTTCTGTATAACATTTATTTAATGTTTTTCTAAGCAATCGGAAGAAAGTCAATGATGGCCGACTCCCGCTTCGCTGTCAGTTACAGAAATATAAACGTATCCTTCCATCATCAGCAGACGTAAATCCTCTATAGGATATAATTGAACGACATGTTTTATTACAAATCTTAATGCGTATATAATTGAATGTTTTGTTTTACTCAAGAAGAAATATTTATTATATAATTTGACAGTCAATCAGAATAAAACTGTTCTACTTTTATGATTTGTATTAAAACTTGACACGCGTGTCACATTACGACCTCACAATTTATTGTAATTCGTTACTAAGATTGTAAATATTTTGTAGTGAATGATTTTCTTCAAAAAGTTTTAGTAAATTTAAGCCCTTGATACCAGAATTAAAAGCCTGAATATAACGTATATAAATATTCGAGATTACCAGTTTCCACGTTTTAAACCGATGTTTTAACAGGTCGAGAACTCTAGATTTTCTGACGTCAGAATATATTTGCATAGTAATTTCCAAAACACAAGGCCAATATGGCCTTGAAAAACTGACCAATCGCCTCAATGAACTACAATGCATTGTGGGCTACTACGAGTAAACTACTACTTAAAACACGTGGAATTAGTGGGAAAACAGTCAATTAATATATTGTCTGGGACTCTCATTACCAAAGATTTTATTCTGCAAATATATTTAATGTAAAATATATAACGTAATCTTCAATTTGCATGCTCAGATTAAAAAAATCTTGTTTATTGGCTTCACGATTCGACTTTCTTTTTCGCCTTGCAAAAGTAGTTGAACCGGTTTTGTGCATTGTTATGAATTGAACCTGCATTGATTTCACGACATAACACAGTGAAATATCCATTCTAATGCAACAACGTTTGTAACGTTCATTTTGATTGGATAACGTCACTTTCTTACATGGCATCAATTGACAATTTGATGCTATGGGACCTACGCGCAAGCGCAGACGGCATATGACAGATTTTAAATACATGTTTTAACGTTGTTTTCTGTCAGTTTCATTAGAATGGAGATAACAATATTGTATTTTAAGCTCCGACGGCATCAATTTGGGATTTGATGGTCGCAAATACCCGTTTACTGTCTCCGCTAACGCGTCGCCAGTAAACTTAATTTGCGACTATCAAATCCCCAATTGATGCCGTCGGAGCTTAAAATACAATACAGTTATCTCCTAAATGAAGTGACCACTGTCCAGTAAGAAAATCATTTGAGCTCTTTTAAACCTGTATAATGTCATTGCAAAATCATTTCTGCCTAGAAAAACACGAAACTTTCATTGAAACACTTCTTTCTGTACTGAATGTGTATTTTTTTTTTATCAGGACCTGAACTAATAGTAAGAACATCATAATATTCAGTATGCTAAAAAGAAGTGTTATGAAAGTGGCAGGGCATGGTCCATCCATTTTAAAAAGGGGGTCCTAACCCTGGACAAAAGGGGATAGGGTTCCAACTACATGTCCCCATCCAAATGCACTGATCGTCCAAAAAAAGGGGTCCATCCCCCTGGATCCGCCACTGAGGTTTTTTTTATCGTTCGGCTGCTGTTCTGTTGACATATGTAAAATATCTCCAATATTAAAAGTCTCTGGATCATAGTGGGTGCCGTATTACCTTTTATTTTTTTCTAAAACGTGCTTTGTATATAGAAATAAGAAGATGAGGTATGAGTGCCAAATGAGACATCTTTCCAACAAAGACATAATTTAGTAAAGTGTGCAGTCATAGGTCCAATGCTGAAAAGTAAGCTATTAATGACCCATAAATTACTCGTGTAAAACAATCAAAAAAAAAAAAAAAAAAAAAAAAACGGCCCAATTAAATATATAAATGGACAAGAAATCTATCCCATAAAAAAAAATATATTGTATACTAGGAGCCTGTATTTCAGTGGTTGTCGTTTGTTTATGTGTTACATATTTGTTTTTCGTTCATTTTTTTTTATATAACTAAGGCCGTTAGTTTTCTCGTTTGAATTGTTTTACATTGTCATATAGGGGACTTTTATAGCTGACTATGCGGTATGGGCTTTGCTCATTGTTGAAGGTCGTACGATGATCTATAAATGTTAATTTCTGTGTCATTTTGGTCTCTTGTGAACAGCTGTCTCATTGGCAATCATACCACATCTTCTTTTTTTTTTTATTAGATCCAACGCTGCAATTTTCACAAAACATTTTCCACCTTGTCGCACATACATATGGATACAATCATTACAGCTTATTTCCTAATGCATGTGGAGCAAAACTTTGGTTAGCTTGCTTGCTTTGTTTGTATATTGTACAAAATATAAAATATACAAGTTAAACTATGCCTATATATATATTGTTTAAAGAGGTCAATCTTATTTTCAAAGCTTGTATAAACAACTATACAAACAAAGCAAGCAAGCCAACCAAAGTTTTACTTTGCAGGTTTAAGAAATCAGCTGTAATGATTTTATTCAGTTTGGCAAATGTCCGAGCCCGTTAAAAAAGAACAAACTGAAACTACAGTTGCTGACTTCACTACCTTCAAAAAAAGGGAACAGTTTGGAAGTCCCATATACTGAAATGTGACCAACATAAATACTTATAGATTTTGTTAACACTGCCATGTATGTAAATATTTCTTCGCCTTTTTTACGAACACAAAATTCAAGGATCCCACATTTGCCTTTAATTATCTATACGAACATTGCTGTACTCTTAAATATCAGCACCGGATGTTATCGACGACTTACTTTACACCAGTAAGTTTGTCTCATGGGTAATTGTGTTTTTCGCTGTTGTTTCGTTGCTTCTGGTGGACAAATACATGAAATCTCTGTGCCATCATCAATCATGTTAATGGCTATATATCGGGTAATTCAAACTCTTTTTTCTTCGCATAGAAACAACTCTTCGTTAATCTGAGAATGGAAGTAATACTTTATATCACGAACTATAAATGAGGATACACAAAATGAAAAACTAAGCAAAATTGTGAATCCCGCATTGCACGAAAAAATGTGTTGTATTTCAGTAAATAACATGTGTTCTTGGTTGATTGTAAACACGTAGTAGTCCATCATGCATTGTGACTCATTTAGTGGATTGGTCAAAAACCTAGGTAAAATTAAATTGCGTCACATGTAAATAAACAATTACATGTGCGAGAACATATTAAGTATGCTAATTTATGCATTTCCATATAAGGTAGTGGTCCCGACCTGTTTAAGTAGAGATGGAAATTCTTATAAATAATCGATTCTTGTACAAATTAATAATCATATACATTATGTAAATCTTTCTCTTTAATAACACGAATCACACATTTGTTATTATGTATATAAAATCAGGTAACAAACGAATGTCATACAATTACAAATACGTTTTATTCTTTATCGATGACCAGATGACATAGATTCAAACAAAAATGTTAAGAATCAAAATTTAATATTTTCAATGACAGTCTAGTATTAATAAAGCCTGTGTTCGTGGAATTGCGTGATACGTATACACTGCTGACTGAGGTCTACTTGGTTACTACGCTATTTACATGTATCTGATTGGTTACTACGCTATTTACGTGTATCTGCTTGGTAACTACGCTATTTACGTGTATCTGCTTGGTTACTACGCTATTTACGTGTATCTGCTTGGTTAGTACGCTATTGACGTGTATCTGCTTGGTTACTACGCTATTGACGTGTATCTGCTTGGTTACTACGCCATTTACGCGTATCTGCTTGGTTAGTACGCCATTTACGTGTATCTGCTTGGTTACTACGCTATTTACGTGTATCTGCTTGGTTACTACGCCATTTACGTGTATCTGCTTGGTTACTACGCCATTTACGTGTATCTGCTTGGTTACTACGCTATTTACGTGTATCTGCTTGGTAACTACGCTATTTACGTGTATCTGCTTGGTAACTACGCTATTTACGTGTATCTGATTGGTTACTACGCTATTGACGTGTATCTGCTTGGTAACTACGCTATTGACGTGTTTCTGCTTGGTTACTACGCTATTGGCGTGTATCTGCTTGGTAACTACGCTATTTACGTGTATCTGATTGGTTACTACGCTATTTACGTGTATCTGCTTGGTTAGTACGCTATTTACGTGTATCTGCTTGGTTACTACGCTATTGACGTGTATCTGCTTGGTAACTGCGCTATTTACGTGTATCTGCTTGGTTACTACGCTATTTACGTGTGTCTGCTTGGTTACTACGCTATTGACGTGTATCTGCTTGGTTACTACGCTATTTACGTGTATCTGCTTGGTTAATACGCTATATACGTGTGTGTCTTTTTGGTTTTAAGCTACGTGTGTCTATTGGTTACTAAGCTGCCGAAGTCTATCTAACTGATACCCTGCTTGATTAAAGCTTTATTGATAGTTCAGTTTGAATTTGTTTTCAATTGATGTACTTTAAATTTTAAGTACAACAGAGACATCACAACACCATGTATTTAGTGAACTAGTCTGGACTTCAATGTACTTCATACATAACGATGTTGGATGTAATACTGTCTCTGTGTAATACGAGTAATATGAAGTTTGCTGTACTATTGAGGTCGATAAGTGTTGCACTAACAAGTTTACCGTATTATTGAGTTCTCCGTACACCACGATACGTGTTGCACTAATAGGTTTATCGTACTATTGAGTTCTCCGTACACCACGATAAGTGTTGCACTAATAGGTTTACCGTACTATTGAGTTCTCCGTACACCACAATAAGTATTTCACTTACAATATGTGAAAAGAAGATGTGGTATGATTGCCAATGAGACAACTCTCTACAAGAGACCAAAATGACACTGAAATTAACAACTATAGGCCACCGTACGGCCGTCAACATTGAACGAAGCCCATACCGCATAGTCAGCTACAAAAGGCTCCGAAATTACAATGTAAAACAATTCAAACGAGAAAACTAACGGCCTAGTTTGCCGTGCACCGCGTATTTTAATATAAATCTTGGTTATCGTGCGCATGGCAGACGCAGGTAATACTCGAACGACGGACGCCAAGTGTTGAGAAAAGTTCAATTGGCCCTTAGGGCCAGGTGAGCTAAAAAGACATTTAGACAAAGCACATAGCAAAAATGAAAGAAAAGCAACAAGCACATTTTGGAAGTAACATCAAAAGGCATATAATATAGGCAAAGCATATGGACTAAAATTCGCCTTGATACCGCAGTTGCACCTAAAGACCCGTATAGAAATGGTTACAATAATATTAAAGCTTAAATAAGACAAGCAATCAGATGAAAAGGTCATTTCTTCGTTCAATAAGTTAGTTTTAAATATGTCTGCCCAATCTCATTGCCATAATCTCTTTACGTCTTATTGTAATCGGTACAATTTAGATGGAAATGTGATGTAGAAAAGTCAAGCCAAATGTAATATGATTTCGGAAAAGCTGAAGAATGATTTCCGTTTCTCAATAATTGATGGCAAAACTGTTATTGAATGAAGAGTTTAGTAAATGATCCTTGTTGGGAAGAATTAATTTGAAATTATTTGATGTGAGAGCAATAACAAGACTGAGACCGTAGAATTCAAAGATTATTTTTTAGAACCAGCCAGTAATAAATTGTTACAAAGTCTACGCTACGTTACAAGATTCTACCTCGAAAGCGATTTGAATTTAATAACATGATACAGTTCGACCATCTATATAAAGACAGTTGCTAATTTTGGACATTCAGGAGAATGGTTAATGGCTTTAGTTTTTCCTTATTTTTTTTTTGCAAAGTGGTTGACATTTCAATGGATCTAACTGTGTCCTTTGTATTGCAAAATTATTTCTTTATGGTTATTGATCACAATAAATGGCAAAGTATATTAAAAGGATAAAAAAGCCAAAAAAAAACCAACAATATTTGATAAATATTACGATCAGTACTTAAAGATATTCATGAACTAAAGAAATTGATTCTAAAATGACGTTCAACTCTAGTGTATTTCCTGAATTATTGTGTTTACGTTATGCGTAGCAAGACAGAAACTCGGTTATCTGTTATTGTTTCTCTAATGAGCCCCTCTAATGAGCCCTAATGCTGTCACTTGATCAGTCTCCTCTAATGAGCCCCTCTAATGAGTCCCTCTAATGAGCCCTCTTAAAATGCTGTCACTTCATCAGTCTCACTCAGATAATTAAACACACCTTTTTGCATGTTATATATTCATTTTTCACATTTAATTGCAACATAAACAATTTCTAAAATTGTCCCAAACAATTATAAGTCTGTCAAATTAAACCGAGTTGTGAAGTTCTTGAAGGAGATACATGCGATTGTGAGATTAAAATGTAATAAACATAAGATGTTCAACGAGACTTTCAAATGGGAAACTGTTTTCCATCCTATGACATTATTTCAGTTCTATTCTATGTCGAAAAATTGTAAAATGTAGACATCTAGTGACAATTTGAGTAATTACAAAAGGTCTCCTTTTTAATTTGATCTCTTTTATTTCTAAATTTTAGTTCTATGTCTTAAAAGCTCTTTAAGATATGAATACATAAAATGTAAGCAATTTGCATGATGCTTATTTTCCATCTGATTTCAATTGAAGTTATTTTAAACAGTTTGCAATGACGTTCTGCTAAATTCAATATCCGGTATTTAAACAGTATATAGCTAATGAATTATCGTTTTATAATAATCAATAGTAGACATTGTAAATTTAATGCCAATATATAATTTCATTATAAATTTGATGCAGCCAAAGCGCATTTTAGTTTCGATTAACCCACGTTAGAAGATTACAAAAAGGTGAAAGTCTAGTTATTTGAATACGTAAAGAACTTTAAAGGGGCACTAGCTACGAGATATATAAAAAAAAACTAAAGTAAGATTTTTTTTGTTCAATCAATAATGAAAGTGAAATAGTGAAATAATAATTCGCTTTTAGCAGCCAAAATATTTCAATTTTGTCAAATTAAGCGAAGAAACATTAATAATTACTCATTCACTTGCAAGTGAATTAGTCGACCTCAGTAAATCCGTATTCATGTGAACTTCAATTTAACCCCTTGCTAGAGATTGACAACGCATGCATTGTACGTGTACTGGTTATTTAAAGAAAAAGAATGTCAACAATGAAAGTGAAACTACGGTAAATCATTTGATTACTGATTCGATCCATATAAAATCATTCTTATACGATTAAAAACAATGAGAAACATATATTTTTAATCTATAAAATAAACTCAAACAGACCTAAAAAAATCCAATTGCACTTGTTGGTTTAATCTATTCATATCTTTATTCATATTTACATCGCTTATATGGTCATCTGAGGTTAAATCGATAGTTGGTAGTTTGGATAAATGTTTTACATTATTATAAATCAAATATGAGAATTTGAGTCAAATCGGTGACCACGACAGCTAGTGCCCCTTTAAACACCATCACGAGTTGTTTGACCGTTATGGAATAACCGTTTCACAAATGATATCGGATATGTTCCTTACGTCGTAACTACAATCCCCTTACCTTTCATGAATGTGACCTACCGAATTGGACTATTTACCGGATTTGTTATAACATAAGCAACACAACGGGTGCCACATGTGGAGCAGGATCTGCATACCCTTCCGGAGCACCTGAGATCACCCCTAGTTTTTTTTTATGGGGTTCGTGTTGCTTATTCTTTAGTTTTCTATGTTGTGTGTGCTATAATTGTTGTCTGTTTGTCTTTTTCATTTTTGGCCATGGCTTAGTCAGTTTATTTTCGATTTATGAGTTTGACTGTCCCTCTGGTATATTTCGGCTCTCTTTTAAAGCCGCATTCACATAAGGTTAAGGACTCTTAATTTGAAAATAATTTTTTCTTAGTAACTTCATGATTTTAAGAAAGGTAGTTTTAATTACCAACTGATCATACTCTTTTAACTACATGAAGCAGCACAACAATAACAATAATAAAACGGCACACTATTAATCGCTACAAGTCTTTACCATGTACATGTTGTTATTGTAAGAATTAGCAGCAACATTTATCAAGTCTGCCCTACACTATTTACATGAACTTTACTTTATAGAATAGTATCAAATTGATAAACAGATCGATGAAGATTTGATCAAGAGTTTGTCAGATGTACACTGTTAGCGTTGATATAAATTACAGCAATTGCAACCTCTGGACTGCAGCGTGATCTACTATTACTGCATTTCAATATGACTATAAAAAGATCCATGAATTGAGATATATTACAAAAGAGTCAAAGTTCCTAAAATGAGTGTTTGCAATCTGTATTCACAAACTTGTTCGATTGGCGACACAATTCTTCATGAGCAATATATTATTTTTACTGGTTATAAAGGGTCCCCAAATGACAAGTGTAAAACTATTCACACATGAAAACCAACGGTCTAATTTATATAAAAAAGAATAAACATTATGTAACCTACTAAATAATACTATCTACCGGGTAATGACATGAGCAACACGACGGGTGCTACATGTGGAACAGGATCTTCCTACCCTACCGAAGCACATGAGATCACCCTCAGTTTTTTGGTAGGGTTCGTGTTGCTTAGTCTTTAGTTTTTCTCTATGTTTTGTCTTGTGTACTGTTATTTGTGTGTTTTTTAGCCATGGCGTTGTCAGTTTATTTCTGATTTATGTGTTTGGCTGTCCCTCTGGTATCCTTTGCCAATCTTTATGAACCACATCAACAAACGACAATTACTGAACATCAGGCTCCTGACTTCGGACAGGGGCAAACATTTTTAGCCTGTTTAAATGTTTTAAAAGAAGGACGAAAGATACCAGAGGGACAGTCAAACTCATAAATCGAAAATAAACTGACAACGCCATGGCTAAAAATGAAAAGGACAAACAGACAAACAATAGTACACATGACACAACATAGAAAACTAAAGAATAAACAACACGATCCCCATCAACAACTAGGGTTGATTTCAGGTGCTCCGGAAGGGTAAGCAAATCCTGCTCCACATGTGGCACCCGTCGTGTTGCTTATGAGATAACAAATTTCGGTAAATAGTCTAATTCGGTAGGTCACATTTATGAAAAGGACCAACCTTCATCCTTACCTAAAACAATAGTGTAACATCAAAGAAAGACGCACTATAAATATCAATTGAAATGGCTTAACGCAGTGTTCCTTTTGATGAATAAACTACACATGCTTCAGATTGGTATGTGTTCTTTTTACTGCATACAACTTAGATTGATATGTGTGTTCTTTTTACTGGATACAATACAGATTGATATGTGTGTTCTTTTTACTGGATACAATACAGATTGATATGTGTGTTCTTTTTACTGAATACAATACATATTGGTATGTGTCTTTCTTTTACTAAATACAACATAGATTGGTGTGAGTGTTTCGACACTGGATGAAATTCCCGATGAAAAAGAAGTAAGAATGAAATAAACATCCGGGAATAATTTTGTTTTATGAAATATTTCCTGAGCTAAATCAAAATTAATAATCACTATAATAGAGAGCTATACTAAATGATTCGTTCTGAACAAAAGAGAAGCCGAACAGCAGGTCTCCTCATTTAGTGTTGTACAATAGTGAATGTTCAAGAAATTAAATCAATCTTTGCTATAATAGTGTATGGTATTTCATAGCTATAGAATAAAATTTCAATAAGAATAAAGTAAAAAAACTGATTATGTTTGGAATACGAGTTTTCCAATATGTGATTCATTGAATGCATTTACATAAATTGCAACGAGGCCCTTGTATTTAAAATCATTAACCAAACAAGGACCTTTGCATTTGTCAAGGTTTCGGTAAGTGTTAATGGATTGATCAAGCAAATTATGTTCGGTGTGAATGTTCTAGTGAATACTATTGTCAGAGTTTAATTTGATTATTACTCTATGTACTGCCCATCAGATATTCACGGCTTCAGGTGATTGCATTGTAATCTACAATTCCCAGTTGTCACTGGACAGTACTATGTATCTGAATTGTCGCTGCGCTTTAATAATACGACTTTCAGATCAGATCATTTCAAATTAAGTTCCAGGCGACAGAGATCATTACGCGAGCTTCGCATTCAATTACAATTTTGTCGTTAATTATTAAGAAACGGAAACTATTCTCCTTCCATTACAAAACAACAATGCCTTCTGCTTGATATTTCACCACCACGTTCCTATCTAAATTGTAAATATATAAAGCAATGTAAAGGACATGAGGTGATTACGGAAATAAGACTGGAGAGATATGATCAGACAAATGTTACACAAAGAGACAATACTTCTTTCATTACAGATTTGGACAAATGAAAATTATTTTAAAAAAAATATTTTTAACAAACTAAGATACTTGACGAAACGTGCGTCTAGCGAAAAAACAAAATGTCAATACTGGTATATATGATTAGATGTTCTCCTTACTCAGTTAATGTTTAATAGGCGAACAATTATAACACACAATACATCTTGATAATTTAAAGTCATAAGAAACCTCAAATTAAAAAAAAATATGCATATGTTTTTTATAACTAAATGGATAGTTTTCATTATACAACTTATGTACATATACTTTTTTCTGAGGAAAATTCTTTAATTTGTCCACATTTAGAAGAGGTTTACTTATTTTTAATTGCTTGCTTCCAGGAAGCAATTCGCCGACATATTTTCCGTATGCATAGTGACCCGAGCGTAACCCTCCTCGTAAAAATCCGGTGATCGCAATACGCATGGATCTGTCATTGAAATAAACAAATATCTGATTATACATGTTAAACACGTGCTCAATACCCATGCTTTTTGTGATTTGTTTACTATAAGGTGACAATCGGTAAAACTCGGCTTCAAAACACGGCATTTAATGAACAGCCATATTTGTTAAATCATAACAAATAGAGAGAAAAAAAATTGACGATTATATGATATATTTGCGAAAATAATGATAAAATCGTGCACAGAGGACTAAGTTTATGATATATACATGCATTGGTTTAAGAATTGGATAAACATTTTTTTTCACCACTCACTCGTTTCATATGACTTAATTAAGCCCGAAATGATTGCATTGAAAACAGTTTATTAAACAATGGCCTATTTGACGCTTATTGTTATATGGATATAATCACTTTCTCTTCCTTGGACAGTCTGTCTCTTCATTTGTTCTGGCCGATATTAATTGATTACACAATTCCTACTTGTCAAACACTGTAAACCATTTGTCGTTTATAGAAGTATTATTTGCCTCGAATTAAACTATTATTACGGAAATAAGCTCTCCGTGTCATCTCTTCTCTTCAAACAAAAGTCTGACATTTAATCGGTAATATTAGAAAATCACTGATCGGATGTAAACAGTTTGATTGATGTATTAAGTGGACTATTCAAATAACAGAAACACGTCTTGTATGGACATGAGCCCGTCAACGCTTGGATTAAAATAAAGAATAAAAAGTTAGGAAAACATTGCATTGTTAATAGCAAGAATTTGTATAGTAAGAATCCTTGTTAAAATAGGAAATACAAAGTGTAGATAACTTCACAAAATACAATAACCATGTCAACAGCATAAAAACATGATTAAGTCTACACGGTCTAAAATTATAAATAGGAAGAACTAAGTTTGTAGAACTGTGTTTGACATTTATACAAATAGATTTTATAGATGTCAAAATGACAAGTTTTTGTCTTTTTTATGGCATTATAAAAGGGATTAGGTGGTACTTAACACGACAGGGAGATAACTCTGTAAAATTCAGCTAATTGTTTTAATCACGTTGTATTGTTATATTAAGCTTCTTAATGATCGAAATACGTGTTTGTCAAACTGCTGTATAACCAATGGAATTTTTCTGATAAAGTGGTTGGTTCAAATTTTTTGAAATTGTTATGTTTATGTCAAAGGTTCAAAGTTGTTTATGTCAAAGGTTCAAAGTAAACATTTTGTCAAAATTTTAGGAAAATTAAACGAGCCAAATTAATATTAGTCAAGGTGTTTGGGTATCACCTTAAATGAAAGGATGTAGCCAACATAAATAAAATGGAAACAAAATATAGTGATGGCGTTGAGGAAGGTAAAACTAAACGACATTATGTAGAACCTTTATAGTAAGGTTACATAAATAGTGTCCAAAGATGATACATTTAAAGCCGGAATGTATAATATGATTCAAATATAACTTGGGGACAAATTTAAATTAATACATGTATAATTTTTTTTTTTTTCATTAATACATAATATATAAAGGCGTTGATGAACCAGCGACTTATATTTCATATAATTCATTTACTTCAATTTCATATGCAATTATATTTGCCGAAATTCCCCAGAGATTATTGGGCCGTTATTTCATGATACGGTTTTCTATTTCAAAGTCGGTAATTTGTTTGTGGTTGTTAATATGTTTCTAATTTGATTTAACTAATATTGTGCAACTCAAATTAAAATTAATTGTAGAACTTATTTTAGGTTTTATTAAATTTGCCTCAGTAGGGATAATTAACAGTAACAAATTAAACATGCATACAAGAGATAAATGATAAAGAATCAAGTATCATGTTGTCATTTCCAGCTTGTTAATAAATACCTTATGAGTGAACAAGAGACGAAAGATTCCATGGGAACTTAAAATAAATACCTTATGAGTGAACAAGAGAAGAAAGATGCCATGGGAACTTAAAATAAATACCTTATGAGTGAACAAGAGACGAAAGATTCCATGGGAACTTAAAATAAATACCTTATGAGTGAACAAGAGACGAAAGATGTCATGGGAACTTAAAATAAATACCTTATGGGTGAACAAGAGACGAAAGATGCCATGGGAACTTAAAATAAATAACTTATGAGTGCACAAGAGACGAAAGATGTCATGGGAACTTAAAATAAATACCTTATGGGTGAACAAGAGACGAAAGATGCCATGGGAACTTAAAATAAATACCTTATGGGTGAACAAGAGACGAAAGATGCCATAGGAACTTAAAATAAATACCTTATGAGTGCACAAGAGACAAAATATGCCATGGGAACTTCAAATAATTACCTTATGAGTGAACAAGAGACGAAAGATGTCATGGGAACTTAAAATAAATACCTTATGGGTGAACAAGAGACGAAAGATGCCGTGGGAACTTAAAATAAATAACTTATGAGTGCACAAGAGACGAAATATGCCATGGGAACTTAAAATAAATACCTTATGAGTGAACATGAGACGAAAGATGCCATGGGAACTTAAAATAAATAACTTATGAGTGCACAAGAGACGAAAGATGCCATGGGAACTTCAAATAAATACCTTATGAGTGAACAAGAGAAGAAAGATGCCATGGGAACTTAAAATAAATACCTTATGGGTGAACAAGAGACGAAAGATGCCATGGGAACTTAGAATAAATAACTTATGAGTGCACAAGAGACGAAAGATGCCATGGGAACTTAAAATAAATACCTTATGAGTGAACAAGAGACGAAAGATGCCATGGGAACTTAAAATAAATAACTTATGAGTGCACAAGAGACGAAAGATGCCATGGGAACTTCAAATAAATACCTTATGAGTGAACAAGAGAAGAAAGATGCCATGGGAACTTAAAATAAATACCGTATGAGTGCACAAGAGACGAAAGATGCCATGGGAACTTAAAATAAATACCTTATGAGTGAACAAGAGACGAAAGATGCCATGGGAACTTAAAATAAATAACTTATGAGTGCACAAGAGACGAAAGATGCCATGGGAACTTCAAATAAATACCTTATGAGTGAACAAGAGACGAAAGATGCCATGGGAACTTAAAATAAATACCTTATGAGTGAACAAGAGACGAAAGATGCCATGGGAACTTAAAATAAATACCTTATGAGTGCACAAGAGACGAAAGATGCCATGGGAACTTCAAATAAATACCTTATGAGTGAACAAGAGAAGAAAGATGCCATGGGAACTTCAAATAAATACCTTATGAGTGAACAAGAGACGAAAGATGCCATGGGAACTTAAAATAAATACCTTATGAGTGCACAAGAGACGAAAGATGCCATGGGAACTTCAAATAAATACCTTATGAGTGAACAAGAGAAGAAAGATGCCATGGGAACTTAAAATAAATAACTTATGAGTGCACAAGAGACGAAAGATGCCATGGGAACTTCAAATAAATACCTTATGAGTGAACAAGAGAAGAAAGATGCCATGGGAACTTAAAATAAATACATTATGAGTGAACAAGAGACGAAAGATGCCATGGGAACTTAAAATAAATACATTATGAGTGAACAAGAGACGAAAGATGCCATGGGAACTTAAAATAAATACCGTATGAGTGCACAAGAGACGAAAGATGCCATGGGAACTTCAAATAAATACCTTATGAGTGAACAAGAGAAGAAAGATGCCATGGGAACTTAAAATAAATAACTTATGAGTGCACAAGAGACGAAAGATGCCATGGGAACTTCAAATAAATACCTTATGAGTGAACAAGAGAAGAAAGATGCCATGGGAACTTAAAATAAATACATTATGAGTGAACAAGAGACGAAAGATGCCATGGGAACTTAAAATAAATACATTATGAGTGAACAAGAGACGAAAGATGCCATGGGAACTTAAAATAAATACCGTATGAGTGCACAAGAGAAGAAAGATGCCATGGGAACTTCAAATAAATACCTTATGAGTGAACAAGAGAAGAAAGATGCCATGGGAACTTAAAATAAATAACTTATGAGTGCACAAGAGACGAAAGATGCCATGGGAACTTAAAATTTACATGTACCAATCACACTTAATGTGTATTTGGTTTTAAAAACCTTTTGATATCATGTATGTATACTTTCTGATTACAAAGACCTACAATATGACATAACTCACACAGTACTATAATGTTTAAATGGTTTGGGTTGGTTTTGTTTTATTTCACTTAGTTTATAAATTTGTTTTGCATTCATTTCAATTAGAAGTTTGAAAATTATTTTAGGTTGCACGGTATAATTTCCTAAGCCATTGGTAGACTGTAGAACTTGCATCAATTTCTAACACTGTCCAAGAACCTACATACATATTTAATTAAAACAGCTTCATTATTATATTCAAAAATTTCTGTGAATGATGACATTATACTTCATCTGTCATCTTGGTATTAGGCCACTAATGAATTTAGGTGTATTAACACGTTGCACCTCTCCTTGACAAACAATTCCTTTTATCATATGAGTTGGAGTTCCTCAAGACACTGATTTTCTTGATAGAGGGTTACTGCTCACAAGGAAGCTATTAAACCAAGAGTTCCAAATGGTGAAGTTGAAATCATCCCTTCGTAAATTTTACGGACGCCATCACGAGTTGGTTGACCGTTATGGAATAACCGTTTCACAAATGATATCGGATATGTTCCTTACGTCGTAACTACAATCCCCTTCCCTTTCATGAATGTGACCTACCGAATTAGACTATTTACCGGATTTGTAATCACATAAGCAACACGACGGGTGCCACATGTGGAGCAGGATCTGCTTACCCTTCCGGAGCACCTGAGATCACCCCTAGTTTTTAGCGGGGTTCGTGTTGTTTATTCTTTAGTTTTCTATGTTGTGTCATGTGTACTATTGTTTTTCTGTTTGTCTTTTTCATTTTTAGCCATGGCGTTGTCAGTTTGTTTTAGATTTATGAGTTTGACTGTCCCTTTGGTATCTTTCGTCCCTCTTTTGTTCTCTCCATACACAGTATAATTAATGACGAATACCCAGAATTCGACATCAGCGGTCATCGCAGTACCAGAATCTATGACAAACGAGACGAACTTAATATAGAATTTGTCAATTTCCCCCACCATAGCTATAGTAGCAATATATCAACTCCACCTGCATATGCGATATACATTTCTAAACCCATTCGATATTCAAGAGCTTGCAGCTGCTAATCAGACTTAATAAAACGTCATGAGCATCATAGCAAAAGTTTAATGACCAAGGGTTATGTCAAAGAACGTCTCATCTTTTTTTTTAAAGTTCATTGGACGGTACTAAGACCTTGTTGATAAAAAAAGTAAAATTAACAAAAATACTGAACTCCAAGGAAAATCAAAACGGAATGTCTGTTATCAAATGTGCAATCACAAGCTCAAACACCTTAAACGAATAAATATTGAACTGCCTTAATTATGACTTAGTATAAGCATTTTCTTAGGTAGAAAATGGTAAATTAAACCTGGTTTTATAGCTAGCCAATAACCCCTTGTATGGGGGTCGCATAACATTTCATCTTATTGACAACAATGTGTACTTAAATTTAACAGATATAATACGTAAAAATGTATGTTTACACATTTGCTTTCAACATAAGAAAATGCCTGTACCAGGTCAGGAATATGATAGTTGTTTTTAATTTTGCCAATTTTGTAGGGACTTTTTTTTACTTTCTTTTGAAGCTTTGTTTATTGTTTTATTACTTGTAGTGAATACATACTAAAAAAATCCCATATGCAAAATTATTTCATAGTTTTTAAAGTTAAAACCGGATTTCTCGGCTAGTGAAAAAGTCTTCATCAGATGCTGAATAACTGAAAGAAACTGTTTCGCCGAAAATAGATACATAATGCTATTCTAATTGCTTTCATTCACTTCGTTGAACTCTTTTGTCTCATTGTCAATCACATCAACCTTTTTTTACCATACATTGTAATGCTTTTGACTTATTAATCTCCATGTCTCTTTTTTATATGTACAATGTATGGTACTGATTTTTACTTTATCCCCCTAGCTATAATTCACATGTACAATGTATTGTATTGGTATTTACTTAATCTGTCTGTCTCTCATTTACATGTACAATGCATTGTAATAATTATTAATTTATCTCCCTATCTATGTTTTAAATGTACTCAAGTTTATTCAGTCTTCCAGTCTCTCCCTTTCACAATGTACTGCTCCTTATCTCACCCATTTATCATAAATTGTACTGATTTTTACTGAATCTCTCAGTCTCTCTTTTACAATGTTTTGTACTGATTTTCATTCAATCTTTAAGTCTCTTTTTTCCACAATGTGTTGTACTGATTTTCACTCAATCTTTAAGTCTCTCTCTTCCACAATGTATTGTACTGATTTTCACTCAATCTTTCAGTCTCTCTCTTCCACAATGTTTTGTACTGATTTTCACTCAATCTTTAAGTCTCTTTTTTCCACAATGTGTTGTACTGATTTTCACTCAATCTTTCAGTCTCTCTCTTCCACAATGTTTTGTACTGATTTTCACTCAATCTTTAAGTCTCTCTCTTCCACAATGTGTTGTACTGATTTTCACTCAATCTTTAAGTCTCTCTCTTCAACAATGTGTCGTACTGATTATTACTCAAACTTATAGTCTCTTACTTTTTCAATGTATTGTACTGATTTCTACATTACCTCCATCTATATCTTAGATGTAGAATGTATTGAACTTATTTTTACTTAATCTCCCATTCTCTTCCTTTGACAGTGAACTATACTGAAGATTACTCAAGCTTATTATCTCCTCCGATTACAATGTATTTAATTGTTTATCCTCAATCTCCAATTACCATTTATTTTACTGATTTCCCCGCAATCTCCCTTTACCATATATTCACCTGATTTTCCCGCAATTTTCCTTTACCATATATTTTACTGATTTTCCCGCAATCTTTTTTTACCATAGATTGAACTGATTTTCCCGCAATCTCCCTTTACCATAGATTGAACTGATTTTCCCGGAATCTCCCTTTACTATAGATTGAACTGATTTTCCCGCAATCTCCCTTAACCATAGATTGAACTGATTTTCCCGAAATTTTCCTTTACCATATATTTTACCGATTTTCCCGCAATCTCCCTTTACCGTGTATTGAACTGATTTTCATGCAATCTCCCTTTACCATAGATTGAACTGATTTTCCCGCAATCTCCCTTTACCATAGATTGAACTGATTTTCCCGGAATCTCCCTTTACCATAGATTGAACTGATTTTCCCGCAATCTCCCTTAACCATAAATTGAACTGATTTTCCCGAAATTTTCCTTTACCATATATTTTACCGATTTTCCCGCAATCTCCCTTTACCGTGTATTGAACTGATTTTCATGCAATCTCCCTTTACCATAGATTGAACTGATTTTCCCGCAATCTCCCTTTACCGTATATTGATTCGATTATAACTCAAAATGACTATTGTAGACTCTATCATGACCATTCCTTTTACGTACACAAAAGAAGTAATCCCATCAAGGTTAGAGCATTCAACTTCAGCTCATCAAAACAGATAACACTCAAACATGCCTTTATATCATTGCTTTCACTTAAACGTGGGAAAGTAATTGTTCCCATGGAGGCTGCAACAAAAAGCTGTCAAGCGTGGAATTATACTTCTGAAATGGGATTAGTTTATTTTTATTTGCCAATGTATCGATAATATCAAGGTTCTTGATTTCGACGCACCTTCCAATAATTTTCATTCGGAAATATATATTTTTTACAGTTATGATATTTGTTTTAGTGAGAGTTGTCCTATTTTTTTCACTGTTTTGTGTCATTTAGTCTCTTGTGGAGGGGTATCTCATTGTCAATCATACCATATCATTTGTTTGTATATATGTGGTCATTTAGTCTCTTGTGGAGGGTTGTCTCATTGTCAATCATACCATACCATTTGTTTGTATA
Source organism: Mytilus edulis (assembly GCA_019925275.1). Taxonomy (NCBI): domain Eukaryota; kingdom Metazoa; phylum Mollusca; class Bivalvia; order Mytilida; family Mytilidae; genus Mytilus; species Mytilus edulis. The sequence goes on from CM034359.1 coordinate 8,038,447, forward strand.
TCTGTGGTCATTTAGTCTCTTGTGGAGGGTTGTCGCATTGTCAATCATACCATATCATTTGTTTGTATATCTGTGGTTATTTAGTCTCTTGTGGAGGGGTATCTCATTGTCAATCATACCATATCATTTGTTTGTATATCTGTGGTCATTTAGTCTCTTGTGGAGGGTTGTCTCATTGTCAATCATACCATACCATTTGTTTGTATATCTGTGGTCATTTAGTCTCTTGTGGAGGGTTGTCTCATTGTCAATCATACCATATCATTTGTTTGTATATCTGTGGTCATTTAGTCTCTTGTGGAGGGTTGTCTCATTGTCAATCATACCATATCATTTGTTTGCATATCTGTGGTCATTTAGTCTCTTGTGGAGGGTTGTCTCATTGTCAATCATACCATATCACTTGTTTGTATATCTGTGGTCATTTAGTCTCTTGTGGAGGGGTATCTCATTGTCAATCATACCATATCATTTGTTTGTATATCTGTGGTCATTTAGTCTCTTGTGGAGGGTTGTCTCATTGTCAATCATACCATATCATTTGTTTGTATATCTGTGGTCATTTAGTCTCTTGTGGAGGGTTGTCTCATTGTCAATCATACCATATCATTTGTTTGTATATCTGTGGTCATTTAGTCTATTGTGGAGGGTTGTCTCATTGTCAATCATATCATATCATTTGTTTGTATATCTGTGGTCATTTAGTCTCTTGTGGAGGGGTATCTCATTGTCAATCATACCATATCATTTGTTTGTATATCTGTGGTCATTTAGTCTCTTGTGGAGGGTTGTCTCATTGTCAATCATACCATATCATTTGTTTGTATATCTGTGGTCATTTAGTCTCTTGTGGAGGGGTATCTCATTGCCAATCATATTATATCATTTGTTTGTATATCTGTGGTCATTTAGTCTCTTGTGGAGGGTTGTCTCATTGTCAATCATACCATATCATTTGTTTGTATATCTGTGGTCATTTAGTCTCTTGCGGAGGGTTGTCTCATTGTCAATCATACCATATCATATTTTTGTATATCTGTGGTCATTAATCAAAGACTATACCAAATCAAATGCTTAAGGATTTCTTTCGCGATTAAATGTAAAGTCATTCTACAGTAAAGTAATATTGAAGTCTTTCATTCAAATATATAAAAGCAGACATATTATTTTCGCATTATGTATAACATTTACAGATCAATTTATCTGAATACAATCGGATTGCAAGGAATTGAAAACGCATTTGATTGTACTTAATTCACTTAATTCACAAAGCCGTCGTTCAAATTTAAATCTTCGCCAAAACCTCGGATTTCATCGAATCTAATTCTGCATCTAAATTACTGATATTTATCGTGGTTTGTTTTTACTTGTTATTAAAAAAAAAAAATAAGTACCATAACTATTAAAATGATAATATAATTGGTATTTGTATTATTATAATAATTATTATCATTGTCATAACAATTATTGTTATTTTTCTATTATTATCAATATCTTTTTTAAAAATTATTATGATTATTTTGTTATTATAACTAAATTTATTGCTATTGTTATTATTATCATTATTATTAGGTCTTTCAACCTTTCAGTTGAAAGACCTATAGGGTTTGTTCTGATTATTAGGTCTTTCCACCTTTCCGTGGAAAGACCTATTGAATTTGTTCTGATTATTAGGTCTTTCCACCTTTCCGTGGAAAGACCTATTGAATTTGTTCTGATTATTAGGTCTTTCCACCTTTCCGTGGAAAGACCTATTGTATTTGTTCTGATTATTATTATTAGGTCTTTCCACCTTTCCGTGGAAAGACCTATTGAATTTGTTCTGATTATTATTTTTTTTTTTTTTTTCTTCCGCCTAAATTTTTTTCTTGCGTAGTATTGATGTTTCAAAAGATGTCACTCAGATATTTGGAATATGATGTCGTATAGTTTATACGCTTTAAAAATTTACAACTGCATAACAAAATACTATACGTTGTAAGAGTTATCTCCCCAAACACTGTTTTTCTTGTGGCCACTACTCCTTCTCAACCGTAAAAGATTACGACAAATTTATTTTACCAAATTGCTCGTTACTTCTTCAGGATTAGGATATTCATTTGGACCGAAGTTATCCGGAGACTCCATATGAGAGTTATTTCCCCTTATGCATTTGGTATAAGTGATATGCTTTTCTAACTGTTAAACCATCAGTGATATAGGCCAAGGGTCTTTGGATTAAAGTTCCTTGGTCCAAAAAAAATGAAAATAAGGTCAAGGACAAAGGTCAAGGTCATATTCTAAATTTAGATTTTGACTTATTTTCTCTATTTTCAACAACCGTGAAAGATATTGACAAATTATTAGGTCTTTCCACCTTTCCGTGGAAAGACCTATTGTATTTGTTCTGATTATTAGGTCTTTCCACCTTTCCGTGGAAAGACCTATTGAATTTGTTCTGATTATTATTTTTTTTTTTTTTCTTCCGCCTATTTTTTTTTCTTGCGTAGTATTGATCTTTTAAAAGATGTCGCTTAGATATTTGGAATATGATATCGTATAGTTTATACGCTTTAAAAATTTACAACGACATAACAAAATACTTTACGTTGTAAGAGTTATCTCCCCAAACACTGTTTTTCTTGTGGCCACTACTCCTTCGAAACCGTAAAGGATTACGACAAATTTATTTTACCAAATTGCTCATTACGTCTTAAAGATTAGGGTATTCATTTGAACCGAAGCTTTACGGAGACTCCATATGAGAGTTATTCCCCCTTTTTCATTTGATTCAAGTGATATGCATTTCTAACTAGTAAACCATAAGTGATAGAGACCTAGGGTCCTCAGATTTGAGGTCCTTGGTCCAAAAAAATGAAAATGAGGTCAAGGTCAAAGGTCAAGGTCATATTCTAAATTTTGATTTTGGCTTATTTTCACTTATTTTCAAATACATTATGACATATCGTCGAATAACTTTTCATAAATTGTTAGTTGCGACATTTCCTTACTTGTATATTTTGATTGAAAGGGTGTACAGACAATAAATGGGAGTTTTTTACCATCTTACATTTAGAATAACGCGTCAAGTGATATTACTCATTAACCAAACATATTAAAGACCTAGGGTCTTTTGATTTAAGGTCCTTGGTTTGTGACCTTGAAATTGAGGTCAAGGTCATAGGTTAATAGGACGTTCTAGATTTTGACCTTTGCTTTAAATTCATATAATACATTATAAAGCCATAGGAACTAACATTTTAAACTGATTTTTCTTATTTCAATATCAAAATAGAACTTTACTAGTGGAAAGACCTATTATTTTTCTTTTTTTTTTTTTTCTTCCGCCTAACTTTTTTCTTGCGTATTATTGATGTTTCAAAAGATGTCGCTTACATATTTGGAATATGATATCGTATAGTTTATACGCTTTAAAAATTTACAACTGCGTAACAAAATACTTTACGTTGTAAGAGTTATCTCCCCAAACACTGTTTTTCTTGTGGCCACTACTCCTTCGCAACCGTAAAAGGTAGCAACAAATTTATTTTACCAAATTGCTTGTTATATCTTAAGGATAAGGATTTTAACTTTAACCGAAACTATCCGGAGACTCCATATGAGAGTTATCCCCCCTTTTGTATATGATATAAGTGATATGCATTTCTAACTGGTAAACCATAAGTGATAGAGACCTAGGGTCTTTTGATTTAAGGTCCTTGGTCCAAAAAAATGAAAATAAGGTCAAGGTCAAAGGTCAAGGTCAAATTCTAAATTTTGATTTTGGGCTTATTTTTACTTATTTTCATTAACTTAATAAGATTTCGACAATTTTTTTACTAAATTGTTAGTTGCAACATGTCGTAACTTATAAATTTTGATTGGAAGGGTGCGTAGACAATAAATGGGAGTTTTTGCCCCTTATATATTTAGAATTATGCGTAAAGTGATATTACTCATGAACCATACATAATACAGACCTAGGGTCTTTTGATTTGGGATCCTTGGTTTATGACCTTGAAATTGAGGTCAAGGTCATAGGTTTATTGGACGTTCTAGATTTTGACCTTTGCTCGAAATTCATATTTTTATATCATAAAGCCATAGCAACTGACATTTTCAACTGAATCTTAATATTTTCATATCGAAATAGATCCTTATTGGTTGAAAGACCTTCAATTGTTCTTTGAACAAGTGGTTTTTAATTATTATTTTTTTTTCTTCCGCCTAAATGTTTTTCTTGCGTAGTATTGATGTTTCAAAAGATGTCGCTTAGATTTTTGGAATATGATGTCGTATAGTTTATACGCTTTAAAAATTTACAACTGCGTAACAAAATACTTAACATTGTAAGAGTTATCTCCCCAAACACTGTTTTTCTTGTGGCCACTACTCCTTCGCAACCGTAAAAGATTACGTCAAATTTATTTTACCAAATTACTCGTTACTTCTTCAGGATTAGGATATTCCTTTGGACCGAAGCTATCCAGAGACTCCATATGAGAGTTATTTCCCCTTATGCATTTGATATAAGTGATATGCGTTTCTAACTGGTAAACCATCAGTGATATAGGCCTAGGGTTTTTGGATTTAAGTTCCTTAGTCCAAAAAAATGAAAATAAGGTCAAGGTCAAAGGTCAAGGTCATATTCTAAATTTTGATTTTGGCTTCTTTTCTCTTATTTTCAACAACCTTGAAAGATATTGACTAAAAATTTCACTATTGTGAGTTGCGACATGTTGTAACTTATTAATTTTGGTTGGAAGGGTGCGTAAACAATAAATGAGTGTTTTCGCCCATCTTATATTTAAAATCATGCCAAAAGTGATATAACTCATTAACCATACATATTACAAACCTAGGGTCTTTTTATTTGAGGTCCTTGGTTGGTGACCTTGAAATTGAGGTCAAGGTCAAAGGTAAATAGGACGTTCTAGATTTTGACCTTTGCTTTAAATTCATATTTATACATTATAAAGTCATAGGAACGGACATTTTAGATTGATTTTAAATATTTTGATAATAAAATAGATCTTTACTAGTGGAAAGACCTTCAATTGTTCTTTGAACAATTGGTTTTTAATTATTATTATATTATTATTTTTTTTTTTTTTTTTTTCTTCCGCCCAATTTTTTTCTTGCGTAGTATTGTTGTTTCATAAGATGTCGCTTAGATATTTGGATTATGATATCATGTAGTTTATACGCTTTAAAAACTGACAACGGCGTAACAAAATACTTTACGTTGTAAGAGTTATCTCCCCAAACACTGTTTTTCTTGTGGCCACTACTCCTTCGCAACCGTATAAGAAACCGACAAATTTATTTTTCCAAATTGCTCGTTATATCCTTAGGATGTTCTGATTCATTTCAACCGAAGCTATCCAGAGACTCCATATGAAAGTTATCCCCCCTTTTATATATGATATCAGTGATATGCATTTCTAACTGGTAAACTATAAGTGATAGAGACCTAGGGTCTTTTGATTTAAGATCCTTGGTCCAAAAAAATGAAAATTAGGTCAAGGTCAAAGGTCAAGGTCAAATTCTAAATTTTGATTTTGGCTTATTTTCACCTTTTTTCATTAACCTTATAAGATATCGACATTTTTTTTTTACTAAATTGTTAGTTGCGACATGTCGTAACTTATAGATTTTGGTTCCAAGGGTGCGTAAACAATAAAAGGGAGTTTTCGCCCCTCTTATATTAAGAATTATGCGTAAAGTGATTTTACTCATGAACCATACATATTAAGGAACTAGTGTCTTTTTATTTGAGATGTTTAGTCTATGACCTTGAAATTGAGGTCAAGGTCATAGGTCAATTGGACGTTCTAGATTTTGACCTTTGCTTAAAATTCATATTTATACATCATTAAGCCATAGGAACTGACATTTTCATCTGAATTTTAATATTTTCATATCTAAATAGATCCTTATTGGTTGAAAGACCTTCAATTGTTCTTTGAACAATTGGTTTTTAATTATTATTATTATTATTTTATTTTTTTTTCTTCCGCCTAATTTTTTTTCTTGCGTATTATTGATGTTTCAAAAGATGTCGCTTAGATATTTGGAATATGGTATCGTATAGTTTATACGCTTTTAAAATTTACAACTGTGTAACAAAATACTTTACGTTGTAAGAGTTATCTCCCCAAACACTGTTTTTCTTGTGGCCACTACTCCTTCGCAACCGTTAAAGATTACGACAAATTTATTTTACCAAATTGCTCGTTACATCTTCAGGATTAGGATATTCATTTGGACCGAAGCTTTACGGAGACTCCATATGAGAGTTATTCCCCCTTTTCCATTTAATTAAGTGATATGCATTTCTAAATGGTAAACCATAAGTGATAAAGACATAGGGTCTTTAGATTTGGGGTTCTTGGTCGAAAATAATAAAAATGAGGTCAAGGTCAAAGGTCAAGGTCATATTCTAAATTTTGATTTTGGCTTATTTTCATTTATTTTCAAATACCTTATGACATATCGACAAATAATTTTTCATAAATTGTTAGTTGCGACATGTCCTTACTTATATATTTTGATTGAAAGGGTGCGCAGACAATAAATGGGAGTTTTTGCCCATCTTACATATAGAATTACGCATAAAGTGATATTACTAATAAACCAAACATATTAAAGACCTTGGGTCTTTTGATTTAAGGTCCTTGGTTTGTGAACTTGAAATTGAGGTCAAGGTCATAGGTTAATATGACGTTCTAGATTTTGACCTTTGCTTTAAATTCATATAAATACATCATAAAGCCATAGGAACTAATATTTTAAACTGATTTTTAATATTTCAATATCAAAATAGATCTTTACTAGTGGAAAGACCTACAATTGTTCTCTGAACAATTGGTTTTTAATTATTATTATTATTTTTTTTTTTTTTTTTCTTCCGCCTAATTTTTTTTCTTGCGTATTATTGATGTTTCAAAAGATGTCGCTTAGATATTTGGAATATGGTATCGTATAGTTTATAACGCTTTAAAAATTTACAACTGTGTAACAAAATACTTTACGTTGTAAGAGTTATCTCCCCAAACACTGTTTTTCTTGTGGCCACTACTCCTTCGCAACCGTTAAAGATTACGACAAATTTATTTTACCAAATTGCTCGTTACATCTTCAGGATTAGGATATTCATTGGATCGAAGCTTTACGGAGACTCCATATGAGAGTTATTCCCCCTTTTCCATTTAATTAAGTGATATGCATTTCTAAATGGTAAACCATAAGTGATAAAGACATAGGGTCTTTAGATTTGGGGTTCTTGGTCGAAAATAATAAAAATGAGGTCAAGGTCAAAGGTCAAGGTCATATTCTAAATTTTGATTTTGGCTTATTTTCATTTATTTTCAAATACCTTATGACATATCGACAAATAATTTTTCATAAATTGTTAGTTGCGACATGTCCTTACTTATATATTTTGATTGAAAGGGTGCGCAGACAATAAATGGGAGTTTTTGCCCATCTTACATATAGAATTACGCATAAAGTGATGTTACTAATAAACCAAACATATTAAAGACCTTGGGTCTTTTGATTTAAGGTCCTTGGTTTGTGAACTTGAAATTGAGGTCAAGGTCATAGGTTAATATGACGTTCTAGATTTTGACCTTTGCTTTAAATTCATATAAATACATCATAAAGCCATAGGAACTAATATTTTAAACTGATTTTTAATATTTCAATATCAAAATAGATCTTTACTAGTGGAAAGACCTACAATTGTTCTCTGAACAATTGGTTTTTAATTAGGTCTTTCAACCTTTCAGGTGAAAGACCTATAGGGTTTGTTCTGATTATTATTATTATTAGGTCTTTCCACCTTTCCGTGGAAAGACCTATTGAATTTGTTCTGATTATTATTATTATTATTTTTTTTTTTTTTTTTTTTCTTCCGCCTAATTTTTTTTCTTGCGTATTATTGATGTTTCAAAAGATGTCGCTTAGATATTTAGAATATGGTATCGTATAGTTTATACGCTTTAAAAATTTACAACTGTGTAACAAAATACTTTACGTTGTAAGAGTTATCTCCCCAAACACTGTTTTTCTTGTGGCCACTACTCCTTCGCAACTGTTAAAGATTACGACAAATTTATTTTACCAAATTGCTCGTTACATCTTCAGGATTAGGATATTCATTTGGACCAAAGCTTTACGGAGACTCCATATGAGAGTTATTCCCCCTTTTCCCTTAAATTAAGTGATATGCATTTCTAAATGGTAAACCATAAGTGATAAAGACATAGGGTCTTTAGATTTGGGGTCCTTGGTCGAAAATAATAAAAATGAGGTCAAGGTCAAAGGTCAAGGTCATATTCTAAATTTTGATTTTGGCTTATTTTCATTTATTTTCAAATACCTTATGACATATCGACAAATAATTTTTCATAAATTGTTAGTTGCGACATGTCCTTACTTGTATATTTTGATTGAAAGGGTGCGCAGACAATAAATAGGAGTTTTTGCCCATCTTACATTTAGAATTACGCGTAAAGTGATATTACTAATAAACCAAACATATTAAAGACCTTGGGTCTTTTGATTTAAGGTCCTTGGTTTGTGAACTTGAAATTGAGGTCAAGGTCATAGGTTAATATGACGTTCTAGATTTTGACCTTTGCTTTAAATTCATATAAATACATCATACAGCCATAGGAACTAACATTTTAAACTGATTTTTAATATTTCAATATCAAAAAAGATCTTTTCTAGTGGAAAGACCTACAATTGTTCTCTGAACAATTGGTTTTTAATTATTATTATTAGGTCTTTCAACCTTTCGGTTGAAAGACCTATAGGGTTTGTTCTGATTATTATTATTTTTTTTTTTTCTTCCGCCAACTTTTTTTACCTTCGCTGTTTTTTTGTTTCACAAGATGTCGCTTAGATATATGGCATATGATATCGAACAGTTAATACGCTTCTCAAACTGACACCGCGTAACAAAAAACTTTACCTTGTAAGAGTTATCTCCCCGAACACTGTTTTTCTTGTTATCTCTAAGGCTTCGCAACCGTATAAGAAACCGACAAATTTATTTTCCCAAATTGCTCGTTATATCCTCAGGATGTTCTGTTTTATTTTGACCAAAGCTATCTGGAGACTCCATATGAGAGTTATCCCCCCTTTTGTATATGATATAAGTGATATGCATTTCTAACTGGTAAACCATAAGTGATAGAGACCTAGGGTCTTTTGATTTAAGATCCTTGGTCCAAAAAAATGAAAATTAGGTCAAGGTCAAAGGTCAAGGTCAAATTCTAAATTTTGATTTAGGCTTATTTTCACTTATTTTCATTAACCTTATAAGATATCGACAAATTATTTTTCCTAAATTGTTAGTTGCGACATGTCGTAACTTATAAATTTTGGTTGCAAGGGTGCGTAGACAATAAATTGGAGTTTTCGCCCCTCTTATATTTAGAATTATGCGTAAAGTGATATTACTCATGAACCATACATATTAAGGAACTAGTGTCTTTTGATTCGAGATGTTTAGTCTATGACCTTGAAATTGAGGTCAAGGTCAAAGGTTAATTGGACGTTCTAGATTTTGACCTTTGCTTTAAATTCATATTTATACATCATAAAGCCATAGGAACTGACATTTTCAACTGAATTTTAATATTTTCATATCAAAATAGATCTTTATTAGTTGAAAGACCTTCAATTGTTCTCTGAACAATTGGTTTTTAATTATTATTATTATTATTATTATTTTTTTTTTTTTTTTTTTCTTCCGCCAACTTTTTTTTTCCTTCGCTGTTTTTTTGTTTCACAAGATGTCGCTTAGATAATTGGTATATGATATCGAACAGTTAATGCGCTTCTGAAACTGACACCGCGTAACAAAAACTTTTACCTTGTAAGAGTTATCTCCCCAAACACTGTTTTTCTTGTGGCCACTACTACTTCGCAACCGTATAAGAAACCGACAAATTATTTTTCCAAATTGCTCGTTATATCCTTAGGATGTTCTGATTCATTTCAACCGAAGCTATCCAGAGACTCCATATGAAAGTTATCCCCCCTTTTATATATGATATCAGTGATATGCATTTCTAACTGGTAAACTATAAGTGATAGAGACCTAGGGTCTTTTGATTTAAGATCCTTGGTCCAAAAAAATGAAAATTAGGTCAAGGTCAAAGGTCAAGGTCAAATTCTAAATTTTGATTTTGGCTTATTTTCACCTTTTTTCATTAACCTTATAAGATATCGACATTTTTTTTTTACTAAATTGTTAGTTGCGACATGTCGTAACTTATAGATTTTGGTTCCAAGGGTGCGTAAACAATAAAAGGGAGTTTTCGCCCCTCTTATATTAAGAATTATGCGTAAAGTGATTTTACTCATGAACCATACATATTAAGGAACTAGTGTCTTTTTATTTGAGATGTTTAGTCTATGACCTTGAAATTGAGGTCAAGGTCATAGGTCAATTGGACGTTCTAGATTTTGACCTTTGCTTAAAATTCATATTTATACATCATTAAGCCATAGGAACTGACATTTTCATCTGAATTTTAATATTTTCATATCTAAATAGATCCTTATTGGTTGAAAGACCTTCAATTGTTCTTTGAACAATTGGTTTTTAATTATTATTATTATTATTTTATTTTTTTTTCTTCCGCCTAATTTTTTTTCTTGCGTATTATTGATGTTTCAAAAGATGTCGCTTAGATATTTGGAATATGGTATCGTATAGTTTATACGCTTTTAAAATTTACAACTGTGTAACAAAATACTTTACGTTGTAAGAGTTATCTCCCCAAACACTGTTTTTTCTTGTGGCCACTACTCCTTCGCAACCGTTAAAGATTACGACAAATTTATTTTACCAAATTGCTCGTTACATCTTCAGGATTAGGATATTCATTTGGACCGAAGCTTTACGGAGACTCCATATGAGAGTTATTCCCCCTTTTCCATTTAATTAAGTGATATGCATTTCTAAATGGTAAACCATAAGTGATAAAGACATAGGGTCTTTAGATTTGGGGTTCTTGGTCGAAAATAATAAAAATGAGGTCAAGGTCAAAGGTCAAGGTCATATTCTAAATTTTGATTTTGGCTTATTTTCATTTATTTTCAAATACCTTATGACATATCGACAAATAATTTTTCATAAATTGTTAGTTGCGACATGTCCTTACTTATATATTTTGATTGAAAGGGTGCGCAGACAATAAATGGGAGTTTTTGCCCATCTTACATATAGAATTACGCATAAAGTGATATTACTAATAAACCAAACATATTAAAGACCTTGGGTCTTTTGATTTAAGGTCCTTGGTTTGTGAACTTGAAATTGAGGTCAAGGTCATAGGTTAATATGACGTTCTAGATTTTGACCTTTGCTTTAAATTCATATAAATACATCATAAAGCCATAGGAACTAATATTTTAAACTGATTTTTAATATTTCAATATCAAAATAGATCTTTACTAGTGGAAAGACCTACAATTGTTCTCTGAACAATTGGTTTTTAATTATTATTATTATTTTTTTTTTTTTTTTTCTTCCGCCTAATTTTTTTTCTTGCGTATTATTGATGTTTCAAAAGATGTCGCTTAGATATTTGGAATATGGTATCGTATAGTTTATACGCTTTAAAAATTTACAACTGTGTAACAAAATACTTTACGTTGTAAGAGTTATCTCCCCAAACACTGTTTTTCTTGTGGCCACTACTCCTTCGCAACCGTTAAAGATTACGACAAATTTATTTTACCAAATTGCTCGTTACATCTTCAGGATTAGGATATTCATTGGATCGAAGCTTTACGGAGACTCCATATGAGAGTTATTCCCCCTTTTCCATTTAATTAAGTGATATGCATTTCTAAATGGTAAACCATAAGTGATAAAGACATAGGGTCTTTAGATTTGGGGTTCTTGGTCGAAAATAATAAAAATGAGGTCAAGGTCAAAGGTCAAGGTCATATTCTAAATTTTGATTTTGGCTTATTTTCATTTATTTTCAAATACCTTATGACATATCGACAAATAATTTTTCATAAATTGTTAGTTGCGACATGTCCTTACTTATATATTTTGATTGAAAGGGTGCGCAGACAATAAATGGGAGTTTTTGCCCATCTTACATATAGAATTACGCATAAAGTGATGTTACTAATAAACCAAACATATTAAAGACCTTGGGTCTTTTGATTTAAGGTCCTTGGTTTGTGAACTTGAAATTGAGGTCAAGGTCATAGGTTAATATGACGTTCTAGATTTTGACCTTTGCTTTAAATTCATATAAATACATCATAAAGCCATAGGAACTAATATTTTAAACTGATTTTTAATATTTCAATATCAAAATAGATCTTTACTAGTGGAAAGACCTACAATTGTTCTCTGAACAATTGGTTTTTAATTAGGTCTTTCAACCTTTCAGGTGAAAGACCTATAGGGTTTGTTCTGATTATTATTATTATTAGGTCTTTCCACCTTTCCGTGGAAAGACCTATTGAATTTGTTCTGATTATTATTATTATTATTTTTTTTTTTTTTTTTTTTCTTCCGCCTAATTTTTTTTCTTGCGTATTATTGATGTTTCAAAAGATGTCGCTTAGATATTTAGAATATGGTATCGTATAGTTTATACGCTTTAAAAATTTACAACTGTGTAACAAAATAACTTTACGTTGTAAGAGTTATCTCCCCAAACACTGTTTTTCTTGTGGCCACTACTCCTTCGCAACTGTTAAAGATTACGACAAATTTATTTTACCAAATTGCTCGTTACATCTTCAGGATTAGGATATTCATTTGGACCAAAGCTTTACGGAGACTCCATATGAGAGTTATTCCCCCTTTTCCCTTAAATTAAGTGATATGCATTTCTAAATGGTAAACCATAAGTGATAAAGACATAGGGTCTTTAGATTTGGGGTCCTTGGTCGAAAATAATAAAAATGAGGTCAAGGTCAAAGGTCAAGGTCATATTCTAAATTTTGATTTTGGCTTATTTTCATTTATTTTCAAATACCTTATGACATATCGACAAATAATTTTTCATAAATTGTTAGTTGCGACATGTCCTTACTTGTATATTTTGATTGAAAGGGTGCGCAGACAATAAATAGGAGTTTTTGCCCATCTTACATTTAGAATTACGCGTAAAGTGATATTACTAATAAACCAAACATATTAAAGACCTTGGGTCTTTTGATTTAAGGTCCTTGGTTTGTGAACTTGAAATTGAGGTCAAGGTCATAGGTTAATATGACGTTCTAGATTTTGACCTTTGCTTTAAATTCATATAAATACATCATACAGCCATAGGAACTAACATTTTAAACTGATTTTTAATATTTCAATATCAAAAAAGATCTTTTCTAGTGGAAAGACCTACAATTGTTCTCTGAACAATTGGTTTTTAATTATTATTATTAGGTCTTTCAACCTTTCGGTTGAAAGACCTATAGGGTTTGTTCTGATTATTATTATTTTTTTTTTTCTTCCGCCAACTTTTTTTACCTTCGCTGTTTTTTTGTTTCACAAGATGTCGCTTAGATATATGGCATATGATATCGAACAGTTAATACGCTTCTCAAACTGACACCGCGTAACAAAAAACTTTACCTTGTAAGAGTTATCTCCCCGAACACTGTTTTTCTTGTTATCTCTAAGGCTTCGCAACCGTATAAGAAACCGACAAATTTATTTTCCCAAATTGCTCGTTATATCCTCAGGATGTTCTGTTTTATTTTGACCAAAGCTATCTGGAGACTCCATATGAGAGTTATCCCCCCTTTTGTATATGATATAAGTGATATGCATTTCTAACTGGTAAACCATAAGTGATAGAGACCTAGGGTCTTTTGATTTAAGATCCTTGGTCCAAAAAAATGAAAATTAGGTCAAGGTCAAAGGTCAAGGTCAAATTCTAAATTTTGATTTAGGCTTATTTTCACTTATTTTCATTAACCTTATAAGATATCGACAAATTATTTTTCCTAAATTGTTAGTTGCGACATGTCGTAACTTATAAATTTTGGTTGCAAGGGTGCGTAGACAATAAATTGGAGTTTTCGCCCCTCTTATATTTAGAATTATGCGTAAAGTGATATTACTCATGAACCATACATATTAAGGAAACTAGTGTCTTTTGATTCGAGATGTTTAGTCTATGACCTTGAAATTGAGGTCAAGGTCAAAGGTTAATTGGACGTTCTAGATTTTGACCTTTGCTTTAAATTCATATTTATACATCATAAAGCCATAGGAACTGACATTTTCAACTGAATTTTAATATTTTCATATCAAAATAGATCTTTATTAGTTGAAAGACCTTCAATTGTTCTCTGAACAATTGGTTTTTAATTATTATTATTATTATTATTATTTTTTTTTTTTTTTTTTCTTCCGCCAACTTTTTTTTTCCTTCGCTGTTTTTTTGTTTCACAAGATGTCGCTTAGATAATTGGTATATGATATCGAACAGTTAATGCGCTTCTGAAACTGACACCGCGTAACAAAAACTTTTACCTTGTAAGAGTTATCTCCCCAAACACTGTTTTTCTTGTGGCCACTACTACTTCGCAACCGTATAAGAAACCGACAAATTTATTTTTCCAAATTGCTCGTTATATCCTTAGGATGTTCTGTTTCATTTCAACGGAAGCTATCCGGAGACTCCATATGAGAGTTATCCCCCCTTTTATATATGATATCAGTGATATGCATTTCTAACTGGTAAACTATAAGTGATAGAGACCTAGGGTCTTTTGATTTAAGATCCTTGGTCCAAAAAAATGAAAATTAGGTCAAGGTCAAAGGTCAAGGTCAAATTCTTAATTTTGATTTTGGCTTATTTTTACCTTTTTTCATTAACCTTATAAGATATCGACAATTTTTTTTTACTAAATTGTTAGTTGCGACATGTCGTAACTTATAAATTTTGGTTGCGAGGGTGCGTAAACAATAAAAGGGAGTTTTCGTCCCTCTTATATTAAGAATTATGCGTAAAGTGATTTTACTCATGAACCATACATATTAAGGAACTAGTGTCTTTTTATTTGAGATGTTTAGTCTATGACCTTGAAATTGAGGTCAAGGTCATAGGTTAATTGTACGTTCTAGATTTTGACCTTTGCTTAAAATTCATATTTATACATCATTAAGCCATAGGAACTGACATTTTCAACTGAATTTTAATATTTTCATATCTAAATAGATCCTTATTGGTTGAAAGACCTTCAATTGTTCTTTGAACAATTGGTTTTTAATTATTATTATTATTTTTTTTTTTTTTCTTCCGCCAACTTTTTTTTCCTTCGCTGTTTTTTTTGTTTCACAAGATATCGCTTAGATATAAGGTAAATGATATCGACCAGTTTAATACGCTTCTGAAACTGACACCGCGTAACAAAAAACTGTACCTTGTAAGAGTTATCTCCCCGAACACTGTTTTTCTTGTGGCCACTACTCCTTCGCAACAGTATAAGAAACCGACAAATTTAATTTTTCCAAATTGCTCGTTATATCCTTAGGATGTTCTGTTTCATTTCAACCGAAGCTATCCGGAGACTCCATATGAGAGTAATCCCCCTTTTATATATGATATCAGTGATATGCATTTCTAACTGGTAAACTATAAGTGATAGAGACCTAGGGTCTTTTGATTTAAGATCCTTGGTCCAAAAAAATGAAAATTAGGTCAAGGTCAAAGGTCAAGGTCAAATTCTTAATTTTGATTTTGGCTTATTTTCACCTTTTTTCATTAACCTTATAAGATATCGACATTTTTTTTTTACTTAATTGTTAGTTGCGACATGTCGTAACTTATAAATTTTGGTTGCAAGGGTGCGTAAACCAAAAAAGGGAGTTTTCGCCCCTCTTATATTAAGAATTATGCGTAAAGTGATTTTACTCATGAACCATACATATTAAGGAACTAGTGTACTTTTTATTTGAGATGTTTAGTCTATGACCTTGAAATTGAGGTAAAGGTCATAGGTAAATTGGACGTTCTAGATTTTGACCTTTGCTTAAAATTCATAGTTATACATCATTAAGCCATAGGAACTGACATTTTCAACTGAATTTTAATATTTTCATATCTAAATAGATCCTTATTGGTTGAAAGACCTTCAATTGTTCTTTGAACAATTGGTTTTTAATTGTTATTGGTATTCTTACTATTAATATTGTTATTATTATTAACATTATTATTGTTATTCAGATAAACCTGGTTAATTGAAGAAAGAAAAAAAAATTGTTCACTATCAGTGATAATTTACATGACGGCTTATAATGCCCCTGGCCACCTTGTTTGTAGTTTTTCAAAGAATAGTATTATTCTCATGTTGTTTTACTTTTTAGATAACTGAAGTTACTCACACTAATATATTTATATTAATGAGGAATGGAGTGACGGGCATACATGCAAATCAAAGATACTAAGATGAATCTTTTTAAATGTTTTTTGAGAATCATTTTCATTTCGAAATATCAAATATGTCTTTTTGGGGGCCCTTTAGCTTGTTCGGTACGAGCTTATGCTCCTTGTTGATGACCGTACTTGGACCTACAATGGTTTACTTTTACAAATTGTGACTTGGATGGAGAGATGTCTCATTGGCACCCCCATCCCATCTTTTAATATACATTGTGTATATCTATACGACGACACAAGCGATAGATGCAATAGTTATCCAATAAAATGAACAGAAAAAGATAAAGTAAGAGAATTCAATTAAATGTTTCAATAAAATGAGAAACCTTAATATTGTTTTAAAATACAATAACATAGTTTACATAGAAAAAAGTAAAAATCATTGAGTTTAACTATTCATCATACTGGAATAAGAAGGATTGTATATAAAAAAAACTTAGAAATTATCAAGACTTTTCAAAATAAACATATAAGCTGCGTCGGATAGTAATTGACCTTATGCACGTATTCATGTACATATGTAAGGCCATTCTTGATGTTTGAACAATCCAATACGAAATAAGAGATGAATTGTGGTCTTTTTTGTAGTGTTCTCATATCAGCTCAATTTTCAAGCAATTATTATTATAGACTGTGCATGGAGAAATAGGTTAACAGATGTATGGATATTCTTTCGAACTAGGTCGAATTCTATCTGACGCAGTTATTATTAGCTACTGAAGTATTATTTCAGCTGGATTATTTGTTAAACCATTGAAAAATAAATTGCTGTTAACAATTAAAAAGTTGAGAAATGTCATACTCGCGTAGACTTAATTTCTACAGATCGAATAATCTATCACAACATGATACGAACAGAGAAAACTAAAACTTCTTTTGTCGCATCGAATCAAAGAAATTGTGAAGAATAGATAGTCTGAAGTCCTTTGAATTTTTATTTGAAACGATTTCTGCTGAATTAACAGGACAGGCTTTCTTCTAAATAGACGTAATTTCTATTGACATTAGTCTTTGAAGATGATCATGTCTTTCAGTTCAAACCGACTTGATTCTGTGAGTTGAATACTCTCTGTCATTAAAGGCTGTTACATATCAGGTATGAACTGATATGACAATTTTTAATAACCAATCTTGTTAAATATCAGGAATGGACAGATATGACAATTTTTAATAACCAATTTTGTTAATATCAGGTATGGACAGATATGACCATTTTAAATAACCAATCTTGTCAAATATCCGGTATGGACAGACATGGACCATTTTTAATAACCAATCTTGTTAAATATCAGGTATGGACAGATATGACCTTTCTTTAACAACCAATCTTGTTAAATATCAGGTATGGACAGATATGACCATTTTTAATTACCAATCTTGTTAAATATCAGGTATGGACAGATATGACCATTTTAAATAACCAATCTTGTTAAATATCCGGTATGGACAGACATGGACCATTTTTAATAACCAATCTTGTTAAATATCAGGTATGGACAGATATGACCATTCTTTAACAACCAATCTTTATAGATTATTACATGGCATTTTTCATATTGCCCTGGTATCAGCCCTAGACTCCCATATCAAGCCAGAGGGCTTTAGCCCGAGGGCTTGATATGGGTCGTGGGCTGATACCAGGGACCATATGAAAAATGACATGTAATAATCTATTTATCACATATTTTTAAGCAAGAGAAAACAAATAGCTTACACCAAATTATGTTTGATATTTCATCAAAAATCAAAAAGATATTTAACGAAAATAAAATAAAAAATGTATCACTGTGAGTTTAAAAAAGTTCGTATCACAGTAGGTAAACAACGTTTTGTGAAAAGTTTCAGAAATGATTAACAATAAATATATTAATTCTAAGAATTGCAAATATTAAACAACTTTAAAATGTTACATTACAAATGTTAAAAATGCTTAAGAAGAATCCTATATCGCTACTCATTCCAGTGTGGCGTCATATATTTTATAAATTCTTTATGACGTCAAAATTTTACGGGAACTTTTGTGATTTTCACTGTTGATTTCTACTTTTTTCTTCTACAGCAGATTCGTAACTTTCTAAATTTCTTTTCATTGTGTTCAACTTATTTACAAATAGTCTTTGATTGACAGTTTACCGGAAGTTAAACTCGGGGGCTTGATATGGATTTCGAGGGCTGATATCGATATCGGCCCCGAGGGCTGATAACCAACCTTGACTTCCGGCTATTATTGGCCATGCAAAAACGTACATATCAGTACAAAATATGTGATAATGTTAAATATCAGGTATGGACAGATATGACCATTTTTAATTACCAATCTTGTTAAATATCAGGTATGGACAGATATGACCCTTTTTAATTACCAATCTTGATAAATATCTGGTATGGACAGATATGCCCATTTTTAATAACCAATCTTGTTTAATATCAGTTATAGACAGATATGACAATTTTTAATAACCAATCTTGTTAAATATCAGGTATGGACAGATATGACCATTTTTAATAACCAACCTTGTTAAATATCAGGTATGGATAGATATGACCATTTTTAATGACCAATCTTGTTAAATATCAGTTATGGACAGATATGACCATTTTTAATAACCAGTCTTGTTAAATATCAGGTATGGACAGATATGACCATTTTTAATAACCAATCTTGTTTAATATCAGGTATGGACAGATATGACTATTTTTTATTACCAATCTTGCAGTCGCAGGACTTCAAATATTTTGGTAGATTTTAAAAACATATATAAGTAAGCAATGCATGTGGTTGTTGTGATTTTTTTCCTTTTTCTTGTATAGTCTTTAAACAAACATAAAACAGAGATATCATGGAAACTTTTCTGTTACCTTTAGTTAAACGTTTATTTAAGTCCATTGTTTTAGACCAATTACCAAATCACAAATACATAATATAAACCAATAGAAATAACAGTTATGGTTATATATTATTTAAAAAAAAAATTATATGCACTAATCTGTCTAGACATATTTCTTACGATATTGGTAAGACAAAAGTTATATTACGGGTATTATTGATAAGGGGATTCTATGCTCTAGATTAGTTACGATATTGGTTAGACAAAAGTAATATGACAGGTATTATTGATAAGGGATTTCCATTCTCTAGATGAATGACAACCTATGACAGATTTTATCTCCCAATCAATCAGAATCCTTATAGAACGTCTTGTTAATTGAAGAGTTGATGTGATGATAACATTCATCATAGTAAAACAAATCCTTTCTGGTAATGGTCGAGTAACTATTTGCATTGAACGGATACTCCATATTATGGACATGTTTAAAAGTAATTCGTTTGTGAGTAATATGTATGACAAAGAGTATGTGGACCCCTAAGTCGCTGATGTTAAAGGGGAAAATATCTTTCAATTCATTTAATTCGGCTTGACTTACATGCTGAAATTGAGTCTGGTGGGTTGAAACAAAACGTTAAACCGACAATGAGGAACTTAGCTTCCAAATTGTGCACTTTCATTATCTATGTAGCAACATTCCATCAGCGCCTGTATGTGAAAAATATATTTTCTAGTTAAAACGATAGTCTAAGTTCAAATGTCCTATCATATTTTCATCAGTAGAGGTTAGCTGCTTGCAAAGTAGCTATCAAACCAAAAGTTCAAAATTTTGAAACTTGAAATTATTACGTATTCCATCAGCTTTCAATCTTAATAGATTGTCACAAAAGGAAAAATTGCACAAAAAAATAAGCTTAGGACGTAACTAATGTCAAAATACTCGCTCTCAACCCGAATGAATGTTAGGTAAAAGTAAAATAAAAAAATACTGAACCCCGGGGGAAATTAAAAACGGAAATTCCTCAATCATATGGCAAATTCAAATGATAAAATACATCAAACGAATGGACAATTGCAACAACTGTCATATTTCTGACTTGGTACAGGCATTTTCAAATGTAGAAAATGGTGGATTGAACCTGGTTTTATAGCGCTACACCTCTCACTTGTACGACAGTTGCATCAATTTCCATTAAATTGACAATGATGCATGAACAAAATGTCACAAATAGGAGTACAAAAACAACACGGACCACACCAAAACTAGGGATGACTTCAGGTGCTACATAAGGGAAAGCAAATCCGGCTCCAAATGAGCCACCCATTGTGTTCCTCGTGTTGTTACAAAACCGGTTAATAGTATAATTCTCAAGTTTAGACACTTAGTTGGTTCCTTGAATACATTATATCACAATTTATTCAAATTCAGTGATATAATATCAGCGTGTTGAGGTGTTTTTAGAAGGTACATGTTGATGGCATACTGTCGCCTGTGTATGTTTCAAATCTTTCTGGAAGGGGTACCAAAAAGTCTGTCAGATGTTGAGCAAGATCGGCTTTCCCGTCCGGAATACCCCAGATCATCCCCGGTTATTGATTGGGTTGGTGTTGCTCAGTCTTAACTTTTATATATAGTATTTTGTGTTGTTTGTATTTTTCTTTTTTTTTTGCTATGGCGTTATCAGTTTGTTTCCGAATAATATGTTTAAACGTTCCTTTTAGTATCTTTTTGTATTATCGCTTTGGCGTGGCTCGGTATTTACAGATACTGCCATTATGTTATTGTGTTATTGTCATGCTTTTGTATTCTTGTCTTTAATTTCTGTTCATTTGCTCTGTCTATAGAGTTTCTATATGTCATTTTGTTTTTCTTTGTTCACATAATGTATTTGTTTTTGTAGTAATTAAGATTTTAAGCTAATGGTCATCGTGTTGTCTGCTGTTCCCTAACTTTTTGACATTTTGCGAATTATATGAGACCGACTTATAAGTGAGAGGTTTTCACAAATGATATCGGATATGTTCTTTCCATTTCATAAATGTGACCTACCGAATAAGACTATTTACAGGATTTGGTATCTCATAAGCATTACGACGGGTGCCACATGTGGAGCAGGATCTACTTACCCTTCCGGAGCACCTGAGATCACCCCTTGTTTTTTGGTGGGGTTCGTGTTGTTTATTCTTTAGTTTTCTATGTTGTGTCGTGTGTACTATTGTTTGTCTGTTTGTTCTTTTCATTTTTAGACATGGCGTTGTCAGTTTATTTTCGATTTATGAGTTTGACTGTCCCTCTGGTATCTTTCGTCCCTCTTTTAGCACACTTTTTTGTGTTTCTTTGTTACATATGACGTGGCTGTGTACGTATACACTCTATCACTGTGTGAATGTGCTTTGGTAACTTTTTGTATTTTTGTTTTTCATTTTGCTTATATGCTTTGTCTTTATGCCTGTTTGTTTTTGTTTTTTTTTCTTTGTTTATTTGTTTGTTTCACAGTGATTAAGATTATAACACAATCTTGCATTCAGTACCCACATTTTTGACATTTTTACCTATTATGTCTGTTTTGTTTATATATCGTTAATACATTTAATGTAATGCAATTTATTGCGACTGTCCGACAAGTTAGATGTTTAGCTAGCTATAAAACTAGGTTTAAACTACCATTTTCTAAACAAGAAAAACGCCTGTACAAAGTCAGGAAGATGACAGTTGTTTACTTCGTTTTATGTGTTCGTACTTTTTTCTTAAATTATTTATTTTGTTATTTAACTTTGAAGAACATCGATATAAATGTCTAAATGAAATACCTAAGTTACTTTGCTACAATATATCAAACAAATCTGCAAACCTTCACGGCATTGTTATAAACCATTAGATTTCTGATACAGTTGCAGTGTAACATTGAATTAATATGAAGAAGTAATCTACAATACTTGTATGACATAATACAACTTCTGGATCTAGAATTATTTCCTTTCAAATCGAACACAAAGAAGAGAATGATTAATGTTGTTCGGAAAACTAAAATTACCACATCAACAGATTAAGTTTGACAAATCTTGAAGTTGTTATCATACCCTGACAATTCATCTTTGTCTTGGTACCAATGGCATAAGATTTTGTGATTAGTTTTGAGAATTTAATGTTCACAGTATCTCATGCTATCTCATCAATCTGTCATTCTTTTGAATGGAGATCAAACTTTGCATAATAAAACGTAAAGTCACCTTATTTTGTTGTACTTCAGGACAAAACATTGGCGAAGAGTCATTTAAAAAAATGTATACAGGTTGTTGGTGCATCGTTTGAGCACGAGGAAGCGCCGATATTAAGGTCAAAGTCTTCTTTTAAATACATATGCGGGATTGTCCTGAGAGAAAAAGACGGAACAATCTAAAGTCAACTTTAGTCCCTCTGGTATCTTTCGTCCCTCTTTTACCCATGTGTTTTGAAGCCTTATAGTATAAAAAAGAAGATGTAGTATTGCCAATGTGACAACTCTCAACAAGGGACCAGATGACACAGAAATTAACAACTATAGGTCACCGTACGGCCTTCAACAAGGTTTATTAGATAAATTGCAAAAAACATGAGAAAGAAATGATATCATGTACAAATGTTTAAGAGAAGAATGAACGAAATTTCCAAACGTCAACACGCCATACAATATAATTACAATATAAAACATGAAGAATTTTGTGGAGTTAAATGTCAACCTTAGTAAAACATAATTTTGATTTAACGTATCTTCATTTTTAATGTATGAACGTGTTAAGGAACCTTTTTTCTCCTCAAGGTGGCACAGAACACTCAACGGATTTAAATCTATAAAAAATCAGCTGAATCTTTAAATCATTTACTATTAGTATCGAGAAATTAAGCTTCTCAATGATCAAAAGCTTTTGTCAACTTCAAAATATCCAATCAAATTAGTACCGTAAATTATGTAGTTCTGGTATCTTTCGTACCTCTTTCAATTAAATATTTTGTACAAATTTGATAACAATTGATAAGAATTGAACGAACTTAATCTATGTTAGTCAAAGTATTAAGAACTCCCCTCCAAGGCAAATTTAATAAGTCCCGAATCAAATGGCTAAATCAAAAGCTCTAACGCTTTAAACGAATGGATGTCAATTGTCATATTCAGGACTATGTATAGGCATTTATTTTCCTGTAGAAATTGGTGGATAAAACTTGGTTGGTTTTTATGACTAGCTTAACCTCTCACATGAATGACAGTCGCATGAAATTAGATGTGTGAACAAAACAAACAGACACAGTAGGTTTAAATATCAAAAATAGGGGTACATCAGTAAACATTGTATCTTTATCTTAATTACTATAAAACAAAAAATATATAAAAAAAACCATTCAGCGAGGCATAATTACATAAGATTAGGTTGTATAAGTACAGAGCCACGTCATTGTGACAAATAAATAATGAAAGGAATATATATAGACAAATATATATAGTTATCAAAGGTACCAGGATTATAATTTAACACGCAAGATGCGCTTTTCGTCTACATAAGACTAATCAGTGACGCTCAGATCAAAAAAGGTTTGAAAGCCAAAACAAGTACAAAGATAAAGAGCATTAATATTGAGGGCCAAAAATTACAAAAAAGTTGTGCCAAATACGGCTTATGTAATCTATTCCTGGGATAAGAAAATCCTTAGTTTTTAGAAAAATTCAAAGTTTTGTAACAGGAAATTTATCAAAATGACCATATAATTGATATAAGCCAAAAAAAAAAGAAAAAAAAAAGTAATCATAGAACAATTATACAATGACTAAATGTAGAAGTACAGAGCTACGTCGAATGGATACCACCAAAAACAGACTAATCAGTAAAAGTAATATTCATAAAGACAAATAAAAGAATACTATAACTTCTTTTAAAATGTTTTTAAAAAGTAATAGATGCCAGAAATGATATTAAATATAAAATGAAAAATGTGAAACGCTATACATAGCATGGTCAAATACTGTATACTATTAAAAAGCAATATCTGTATCAATTGGCCATCAAACAATTATGACTACAATTTGAGTGCAGACAGCTTATTAATAGTATTGAACAGGTGTTCCTTGTTGTACCTACGTCAACATTCTCTAGAAATATAACACTAATAAAAGAGGAACGAAAGATACCAAAGGGACAGTCAAACTAATAAATCTAAAATAAACTGACAACGCCATGGCTAAAAATGAAAAAGAGATAAGACATTTTACTCAAATGAGGACGTAATCAGGAGATGTCTACTTCCAAGTTTACAGCTTGTGACACGAAAAGACTGTAAATAGTCGTTATAATGCAATGTTATCAAGCTATCTAAATTAATTATTAGTTTGATCACACATAACTAATGTTCTATAAATAGACCATGTTGTTAATTAGCACCTAACATGCCCAAAGACTAGAGCAATACGATAAAATACCAACACAACGGAACAAATCATGTACAATTCGGATGTTAGTTTTTCACTAAAGCCTAATTTTTAAAGACTTGAATAAACTGTTGTGTATCAGATCTGGACAATGCATATTTTGAGTTATCAAAATGTCTTGTCGTATAACACATCTCACGGTTTCTGGACTTGTCGTATAACACATCTCACGGTTTCTGGACTTGTCGTATAACACATCTCACGGTTTCTGGACTTGTCGTATAACACATCTCACGGTTTCTGGACTTGTCGTATAACACATCTCACGGTTTCTGGACTTGTCGTATAACACATCTCACGGTTTCTGGACTTGTCGTATAAGACATCTCACGGTTTCTGGACTTGTCGTATAAGACATCTCACGGTTTCTTGATTTCAAAAAGAAAGAACTCGATCGATCATTTCATCACTCCTGACACCCATGAAGAGTGTTTTACGACCAGAAAAAACCTTTGAATCTTCATGGCTTACATACCGTTTACAAATATTTTCTTTTCTGTAAAGATTTGAAGAGATTTGAATCTTAAAATTTTACTGATCATATTATAGTGGCAGATTCGTTTCTAATACACTTTTCCTCAAGGGTGACTGACTGAGAAATAAAAATGTGGTCACTGCAGGATCTCTTCCAGACCGTCAGTAAAACATTTTCAAAAAATGGGCCATCTGTTTTAAGCTGTGAGTGTTGTATCAAGTACGCAGTCAGGTTCGGTCACGTTCTTGTGTGTCATTTAAAGACGAAACGCACATATTACGTACGAATTAGTGATAGGTTAAGACGTTAATTTGCTTTTTTTTCGGTGAAAGTTAGATATTTGGCAAACATACGGCGATAATACCACTTAACAGTGATCCACTAAATTATCTCACTTTACCAATTTGACCTATCCTTTTCATACTATTGTGTATAACACTGTACAAGGCTACAGTGCAAACCCCCCATAGGCACCACAATTAGTTTTAATTGATTCCTCAACAGATATTATTTATCGCTGATTTGGCTGAGATCATTGAGTTACAGCTGATCATCGTGATACATTAATGTCATGTTTAAAGCCGACAGATAGTTTTCAATGAAGAGATGTTTTTAAACTTTGTACTTAAGTATCATTAGTTTAGAGCTCCCAGTCTTCAGATTTTTAATTGGTTAATCAATGAAGGGTATAAACGTTTCCGTCAGCCTGTAAGTTGTTACAAGGAGCGGTAATTGCCTTGCCTGAAGGATGTTTGTCACGGAAACTAAAGCTAGACTAGAACTATTAAAACTGACGACATCATGTAGACCCTTATTTATTTGAATTTGCTTTTTTTTCAAAATATGATCAATAATGCTGATTAGTCAAAGGAATCAGGCTTATAATCTAATACGCCAGACGCTCGTTTCGCCTACATATGACTCATCAGTGATGCTTAGATAAAAAAATAGTTATAAAGCCAAATATGTACAAAGTTTAAAAGCATTAGGACCCAAAATTCCGAAAAGTTGTGTAGCATATAAAGGTAAACACAATGTTTGATTTTGACACGCAATGCTAGCGTTAAGACTGACATATTGAGGTTTTGACATGTGACGCTGATAATGACAAAGAATGGTTTTGACATATTACTCTATACGCTGATACTGACAAAGTATGGTTTTGACATATTACTCTATACGCTGATACTGACATAGTATGGTTTGGACATATTACTCTATACACTGATACTGACATAGAATGGTTTTGACACATTACTCTATACGCTGATAATGACACAGTATGGTTTGGACATATTATTTTATACGCTGATACTGACATAGTATGGTTTTAACATATTACTCTATACGCTGATACTGACATTGTATGGTTTAGACATATTACTCTATATGCTGATACTGATATAGTATGGTTTGGACATATTACGCTGTACGCTGATACTGACATAGTATGGTTTTGACATATAACTCTATACGCTAATAATGACATAGTATGGTTTGAACATATTACTCTATACGCTGATACTGACATAGTATGGTTTTGACAATAAAGAATCTTAGGTCACCGGGACGGAAACAACAATGAGCACGCCCAGACTGCATATATAAAAAGCCTCGAAAATAGAAATGTTAAAATATGCAACCGAGAAAATGATCAGCCTAATTTATAAACAAACAAAAAATGAAAACAAAAAAATATGTAACATAGCAACAAACGAAAACCATCGAATTACATACTCCTTACTTTGGACAGGCACATACAGAATGTGGCGGGTTTAAACATAGATATGGTTGTAAGCTTATACTGACACATTATTGTTTTCGATCCTATATCTACAGTATGGTTTCGATCTATATCTACAGTATGGTTTCGATCCTATATCTACAGTATGGTTTGGACATGTTATGCCACCTTTTATTATGTAGAAATAAGAAGAAGAGGTATGATTGCCAATGAGACAAATATACACCATAGTAAGTTAGCAATTTAAGGTAATCATACGAACTTTATTTAGGACAAAAATCCCTACTGCATAGTCGGGTATAAAAAGTGCTGAGATGAAAAATATGAAACAATTTTTTAAAGAAAGCAAACAGCTTGTATTTATTTTTTACAAACAACAGTATGACAGATGTACACTAATTACAAACTCTAAACTACGAACTACTAGCTTGGAACTGGCACAAAACGAATGTATGATTGTTTTACTACATGTATAGGGAAAGGAAATGTCAAAATGAAAATACGAAAACAATAAACACACTTGAAAAAAAAAAGAATTTAAGGAACGCTGTTGTATTTTTTTGTCAATGCACCATTTTGTATATCCCTAAAATAAGATGAAATGGTTTATAGGAAGGAATACTATTTATATCTGTAATGACAATGCATTTTCTAATCTCTAACGATATGAATAGAAACAGTTTAATAACACATCTAATAATATACATGCAATTATTGAAAAGCCCCGATAGAAAGTATTTAACGTTACTTCTTTGATGTTGGAAGACAAAGATGATTGGTTTAGCTTCCAAGATTTCTTTTACCACTTCAATAGATCAGAGACTAATATTACTTTATCAATATATCATGTTTCACAAAGTTTGTTATCGTATCCTGTCAATTCGTCTTTACATCAACGACATAAGCGGCTGTGTTACTGCTGATTACTTCGTACAATTAATTGTTTCCAATATTTTATGTTATTTGATTTATCAGAAACTTTGTTGCAGATATGTCATATATGAATAGAAGATCGGCTTAGGTCGTGTAATGATAAAATATATTAATGACCCTAAGCCAATAACTGAAATAACTCGGTACGGATTTCAGTATAACTCTAACAAAATGTTTGTTTTCTAAATGAATATTACTATATTCAAATATTTTGGCCACGAGCATCACTGAAGAGACATGTATTGTCGAAATGCGCATCTGGTGCAAGAAAATTGGTACCGTTAATTGTATTACTAGAGTACATCAACGGTACCGTGGGCATGCGCATATGATTGTTATGCTTATTTTCGTGCATAGGATTGTTAATTGTTAATTTTACATTGTCAACTGATAAATAAAAGTACATTATTTTGTAATTGCTTATAGAAGAATTTAATAAAATTAAGATTAAGAATGGAAATAGGGAATGTGTCAAAGAGACAACAAAACGACCAAAGAGCAACACAACGAGAAAATCCCGCACCCAGATGCTCATCATTCAGCTGGTCCCTTACTAAAATGTGTACTAGTTCAATGAAAACTGACGTCACTCTAAACTCTAACGTATTAATGAACTAAATTTAAAAAAAAACATATATAAGACTAACAAAGTCTAGAGGCTTTGATTTTTGACAGGTGCAAAAATGTGGCGGGTTAAACATGTTTATTGAGATTTCAACCCTCCCTTATACCTGTAGCCTATGTAGAAATAACAAACAGGAAACGATACACAAAATAAAACTCATATTAATAAAAGTCAAATGGTGACCTATAGTTGTTAATGTCTGTGTCATTTCGGTCTTTTGTGGATAGTTGTCTCATTGGCAATCATACCACATCTTCTTTTGTATATACTCCGATGTCAGAATAGGTAACAATTGAAACTAAGCAAAATGATTAGTAAAAGCGTGAAGTAAATTTTATTGTAAGGCGTTTGGCTTATATCACTGATGAGTCTTTTGTAGACGAAACGCGCGTCTGGCATATACACAAAATTTGTCCTGGTATCTATGATGAGTTTATTTACAACCACTGGGTCGATGCCACTGCTGGTGGAGATTTATTTCCCCGAGGGTATCACCAGCCAAGTAATTCAGGACTTTTTTGTGCTGACATGAATTATCATGGTTATATTTATAAATTACCTGTTTACAAAATTTTGAATTTTTGTATACTAAGGCTTTTCTACCTTAGGCATATATTACCTTAGCTGTATTTGGCAAAACTTTTAGGAACTTTAGTATTTGATGCTCTTCAACTTCGTACTTTATTTGACCTTTTTAACTTTTTTGGATTGGAGCGTCACTGATGAGTCTTTTGTAGACGAAACGCGCGTCTGGCGTATATACAAAATTTAGTCCTGGTATCTATGATGAGTTTATTTACTGTTCATATCCGTTTTCATGGAATCTGAGAGACTCCAATATCAATATGTATATTAACTCAAAAGGTATAACTTAAAAGCTTAAATATAAACAACGAAACCAACCGTATACACTTTTGAATCTGACCTACAAAGAAACAACAACATGATGTATAATTTACTTTGTATACAAAAGTATCAACTACAAATGTATATGTGGTTCATAAATGTTTCTCATTTCTCGTTTGTTATATATATATATACACATAGAAAAAAGTATTGCAATACCAAATTGAAATTCAAATTAAAAGAACACTTTTTATTTTTTGTTAAATAATTTCTTGATATAGAACTATACTGAGTGCCAATGAAAACGCAACACTTTTGTTTTTCAAAAAAATCTTATAATTTTTATTTTATTTATATTAGAACTTTGTATAGTTGGTTGAAAATGACTTTTAAGACAATTGTCAACAATTTTACGGTTGAGTGATTTTTGGAACAAATGCGAAGTAAGGGTTATTTTGAACGGACATAAACCGAGTTCACCGCTTTTCAACATACCCACCATTTTCACGATTTTGTCATTTAAAGCTTGGCTAATGTCATGAATTTTCCCGCCCTTATTGTTAACAAACTGCAATAAACATCTGAGTAAATGCCAGGACTTCCTGACAACCAGCGACATGCAGTTTTTGGCATGATCCAATGAAGCCTTTCACAGTATACAATTACGAGAAGACTGAAGTTGTAGCCGCTACAATAACCCAAATCATCAACAAATTCAACCAAAATGAATCATTTAATGATAAGCCACATCCCGGGATACAAAAAGCAAGAAACACTCAGCAAGACCGATACATTTGGTTTTTAACATATCCGATATCGACTCTGATGGCTGTTCAAAGCTCACGAGAGTTCAATGGTAGTCACGGTAGAACCTTTGGAGCAATTTCAGTAAAGCACCATTTGCGCAGAAATTGTTAAAGAGCACAACAGTCTTTCCTTAGTGACATCTAAACGGCCGTCTGGCGTAAACATCGAATTCTGTAGACCAAAAAACATTCATTATGTACCAAAAAACATCAGTGGTGGTTACATAGACATTTGGCACGCGCCTTGGCCAAAAGTCTTGCTTTTCGCCGGATTTTGGTCCAATCGAGCATATTTTGAATCAGATTTAACATAGTTTAGACGATGAAAACCACCACCAATATCATAAAGTCAGCTTGAGTTTGCTTTGCGGGACAAGTGGAATAAAATTCCTCGGGATCACATTAAACGTCCGGAATGATCAACTCCACGGCGCTGTGGAGATTGCACTGCACCACGGGGCTGTAACATTTTGTGTTAGGACTGTGAGTTGATGATTCGACATTGGATGTTTCGTTTACCTATTGCGCACGAAAGATGACAAGGAAACAGTTTTTGTTTGATATCGATCTATTGTTAAAATTGTTCATTTTCAAGAACAATTTATTTTGAAAGATTATCATTTCTAGTATAAATTTTATTTTTGAAAAACCAAGTGTTGCGTTGTCATTTGCACTCAGTATAGTTAAACATTATTTAAATATCACCTGAGTTTATTCAATTAATATCGACTCTATCAGTTCTTATCTGCACATGCAGCTACTGTACTCGTAAACACTAAAACAGATGTTTTTATCCTCATTGTTTTCAACACTTAAAATAACCAAGTTTATAAATTTATGTTATTGACACCTTGTAATTAGTCATCCACAACTCATAACTGCAGCAAGATGGCAGATATCCAGCATGAGGGAAGCAGGTATGTCGCTGTGATAATTGCACGTATTGTTGGTCATCACCATTCCACTATAAGTCGTTTTGAGAATAAAAACCAGCCAAGAAACAATGTTAACGACCTTCCGAGGTCAAGACGACCCACTATAACATGTATAACAACTGCTAAGGAAAATAAAGCATAATGAAGGTTGGTCAGAAGGAAACC
The DNA here is from genome assembly GCA_019925275.1 of Mytilus edulis. NCBI lineage: Eukaryota > Metazoa > Mollusca > Bivalvia > Mytilida > Mytilidae > Mytilus > Mytilus edulis. The sequence goes on from CM034359.1 coordinate 8,069,684, forward strand.
CATTGCAAATACAATCCTAAAGAGAGAAAGATGACCATACAGGAGCCTTTAAACAAGAAACTGTTCGAGATCGGCTCATCGCTACTGGTTATCGTGCGATAGTACCATTTCGGGGACCCTTGCCTACGAACAGACGCACAGATGCCCGTATCCAATATAGTGCAGAGCTCGCCAAAGTTGGAAATTAGCGTCGTGGAGGAAGATCCATTGTTCCAATGGAATTTGGTTTATATTCCTTGGCCCAATCGTAGCCCGAATTTGAATTATATCGAGCATATATGGGACACTATTGGGCGTAAAGTGCATGAAAGGACACCCCAGTTCAAACAAGTCATGAAATAAACAATACCCTTCGTCAGGAATGGTCGCTGCTAGCTTAGCAACAAAATAGTCGACTTATAGCAGGAATCAGAAGACGTTAAGATGCGGTTATCTGAATGAATGGAGGCTGCGCACAAAGTACTAATTCTTTGGCGTATAACAATCAACCATGCTGTGAACAATCATCTAAAGATTAATTTTGAAATGTCTGACATTGTAAAGTTCGACTACAGCAATAGTTGTACAAAAAACACTTCATTTTGTTATAAAAATTTTGGTTAGATAAAACTTTTTTTTGTTCGCTTTAAAGCCAATGTTATCATTAACTACGTTTCAATATTATTTTACAAATATTTTATCATATTCTATCCAAAATAAGAGACTGATTTTGTAAGTTTTAAAAAATCAAGGTGTTGCAATACTTTTTTTCCATGTGTATAGATAGAACGTTGGTTTTCCCGTTTGATCACTGGGTCGATACCTCTGCTGGTGGACTATCGGTCCCCGAGGGTACATGTATCATCAGCTCAGTAGTAAGTACTTCGGTATTGACATGATCTAACAAACTTTACTAAAATTGTCCGTTTTAAAATTTTGAAATTATCAAGAAACTAGAATAGAGTTCACTGCCTCTATAGTGTTCTTCTTCTGTGGGCTTTTTAAGGACGGCTTTCCTACTGGAAATTGCGCCCTATATGTTCCTAATGTTTTTTTTCAACAAAAAAAAAAAAAAAGAATTTACTTAATGTTTTTTTTTTTTTGTGACTTTTGTTGTGAGTTTTACAAGAACCTAGTGTATCGCTCATTTGTTGTTTTTAATCAGGTGTTACTTATTTGCTTATGAAATATACGACTTAAGTTTTGATCAGTTGCCCCAGCCAGTGGTCCCGTGAGAATCGTGTATACGCACTATCCCACGGAGATACTAACCATGGTAGTGTAGGTTAATTGCAAACTGGAACCAGACATTGACCTGTTCTCTGTCTGGTGATCAGTCAGGCAGAGGACATGCCACTGTCCAGATCCCGAAATGCAAAAAACTGTTTCATGATATACCCCCAAAAAAAGCCAAATTGTATATATATGTATATATATATAAAGAAAAATAAATTAACTTATTTCTATAATAAAATACTGGACTTTATACTTTTATATTAATTTACTAGGATGCTCAAGGATTCCAGTTTGAATTGTACTTGCTTGTTTTTCCCGTAAGTACATTAGGTGTACTTGTGCTGACGCCATTGTTAAACAAGCTACATACACGACAATCTGGTTAAATATTTAACATAATTTCATACCCTGTATATCACGACTACCATGTCAGGGGGTGACCACTGGTTGGCACCGCTAATCTACTTGTCTATATGTTGTGTCGATGACTTAACATGAATTAATACTTGAATATTAAAAAAAAAGTGTAATAAATTTAGCAGCTTAAATATGAAAATGAATGTATTGAAAATTAATTCTGTAGTGATTTCTTAATCGAGGTCGAGTTGAAAAATTAAAGATATCGCTCTCTTGGTGAGTACTGTTCCTTATCTTAGGCAAAGAGTTTCTTTTGTGTATTTCTTTCTATATAGTGAAGGTAGCTATCCTGGTGTTTTGATGTAGGTGAATATAGCATGATATGTCTTTAACTATTAAAAGTATTCATTAACAAATTTAACAATTATTTTTTTTTCCTGGGGCAGAAAATGAATTCTCCCTAATATAGGTAGACCCCTATTTTTTATATGAATTATATGTAAAAGGTAAAACAAAATACAGCATTTGAATTTAGTTCAGATAAAAACTAATAAAATCTAAAAAAAAAAATAAATTGCTACGTATTGTTGACATAATGTAGTCTTTTCGTACTCAGCACATATTCATAAATGGGAGCAAAATTATAACCTTTTAGTAAATTTTTAAGTGAAAAATCAGTAACATTTAGCTTTTTTAGTTTTTCAAATAAAATTTTCCTTTCTAAATTGAATAATTTACAATTTAACATATAATGCTCTACACTTTCGATCTGGTTGCAGTTTATACATAGATTTGAGGTAACTACTCCAATTTTATTCAGGTGCTTATTTAGTCCAATATATCCTGTTCTTAATTTGAAGAGTAATATTTCTTTCTCTCTTGTTAAATTTGGAATATTAATTTGAAAATTTACTTTATCAATAATTTTAAATAATGACATATTTTGTTTGTTTCCCAATCTTTTTGCCATGAATTTTTCAGAAAATTTTTACAGACAGTTTTAATGTCTTCTTTAAAGAGAGGTATAAAAATCTATGCAGTTGTCTAAATTAAGTGCGTTTTTGGCTTGTAAATCTGCACTTTCGTTGCCCGTTACTCCGACATGACTTGGTATCCATTCAAATATAATTTCTGATCCATCCTTTTTAAGTGAAGTCAAAATTAAATGAATATCGTATAAAATTTGATTCTTTACTTTAAAAATAGGAGCTCTGATGGCTTGAAGAGCTGACAAAGAATCTACAAAAATTACGGTTTTAATAGGTTTAAAATCGTCTAGCCATAAAAGACTTACAAATATTGCCATTAATTCTGACATAAATATAGAAATATAGTTTGGTAGTTTAAAACCTTTTTTTATTTTAAGTTCTGGAACAACATATGCACAACTTGTATTACCATGTGGGTCTTTAGATCCATCTGTAAATATTTGCAAATGTTTTGAATATTCGGAGTCGATTAATATTTCGGCCTCACTTTTAATTTAATGTGGCAGATCCTTTTTACTTATTTTATCCTGAAGTTGTGTTTTAACTAATGATTTTCGATATGCCATGGTGGACATGGACATTCTGAATATCTATAAATATATTCAGTAGAAAATTTGTTTTGAGCTAGAAAATCTCTTGCTGTTATTGAAAAGGGTTTTCGTTTAACGTTTTTGGAGTAATAATCAAAAATGAAAGTGTCATTTACCGCGGCTTTAGCCGGGTGTGAGTTATCAAAACTAGTCATATTTAAAAAAGCTTTTGCTATTAGACTTTGTCTTCTTATTTCTAAAGGTGGATCTCCCATTTCAACTTGCAATGCTTTCAAGGAAGCTGGATCTCATTGAACCAGTACATATACGTAATGCCTGATTTTGAATTTTATCTAGACATTTTTTAGTACTAAAAGAAGCTGAATTATAAATTTCACATCCATAATCAAGTTTTGATCTAATCAAGGAAATATAAATAGTTCTAAGGGTATTGCTGGTTGCGCCCCATCTTGTTCCTGTAAGGACTCTCATACAGTTAATAACTTTTAGACACTTTGTTTGTAAACTTTGGATATGTTTTTGCCAAGTTAAATTTCTGTCAAAAATTAATCCTAAAAATTTAATTTCTTTAACTATTTCTAATGTGTGATTACCAAGTTTTAAAGATATATTTATATTGTTTCTTCTTGTAAATATCATAGCAACAGTTTTACTTGGAGAAATTTTAAAGCCCCATGTAGAGCACCATTTACAAATATTATCCAAGTCTAGTTGAATTTTCTTCTGTAAGAACTTAATACATGAACCTGATTTCCATATAGCACCGTCATCTGCAAATTGTGAAATCTCACAGTCTTGTAAACATGTTGATAAATCATTAACCATAATATTAAATAAAGTGGGACTTATACAACTCCCTTGTGGGGTACCATTTTCAACAAAATAAGTTTCTGAAAAAGTATTATTTATTTTAACTTGTAGTGTTCTTGATGTTAAATAATTATTGACATAAGCTAGCAAATTTCCTTTAATACCAAAATTAACCATTTTCTTTAATAATCCGTGTTTCCATAGCATATCAAAAGCCTTTTGAAAATCTATGAAAACGCCAACAGTAATATATTTCTTACATGTAGCAAAAGTTTTATGTATTTCATTATCAAGTCTAATACATTGCTGTAAAGTATTTTTATTTTTGCGAAATCCACTTTGGTTTGGATTATATAAATTATTTTTTTCTAAAAACCATCTTAATCGGTGTGAATAGAGTTCACTGCCTTTATAGTAAATAGGCTGCCTCTATAGTGAATAGAGTTCACTGCCTTTATAGTGAATAGAGTTCACCGCCACTATAGTGAATAGAGTTCACTGCCTTTATAGTGAATAGAGTTCACTGCCTTTATAGTGAATAGAGTTCACTGCCTCTATAGTGAATAGAGTTCACTGCCTCTATAGTGAATAGAGTTCACTGCCTTTATAGTGAATAGAGTTCACTGCCTTTATAGTGAATAGAGTTCACTGCTTCTATAGTGAATAGAGTTCACTGCCTTTATAGTGAATAGAGTTCACTGCCTCTATAGTGAATAGAGTTCACTGACTTTATAGTGAATAGAGTTCACTGCCTCTATAGTGAATAGAGTTCACTGCCGTTATAGTGAATAGAGTTCACTGCCTTTATAGTGAATAGAGTTCACTGCTTCTATAGTGAATAGAGTTCACTGCCTCTATAGTGAATAGAGTTCAATGCCTCTATAGTGAATAGAGTTCACTGTCTTTATAGTGAATAGAGTTCACTGCCTCTATAGTGAATATAGTTCACTGCCTTTATAGTGAATAGAGTTCACTGCCTTTATCATGTTTATAGTGAATAGAGTTCACTGCCTCTATAGTGAATAGAGTTCACTGTCTTCATAGTGAATATAGTTCACTGCCTCTATAGTGAATAGAGTTCACTGCCTTTATAGTGAATAGAGTTCACTGCTTTTATAGTGAATAGAGTTCACTGCCTTTATAGTGAATAGAGTTCACTGCCTCTATAGTGAATAGAGTTCACTGCCTTTATAGTGAATAGAGTTCACTGCCTTTATAGTGAATAGAGTTCACTGCCTTTATAGTGAATAGAGTTCACTGCCTTTATAGTGAATAGAGTTCACTGCCTTTATCCTGTGTATAGTGAATAGAGTTCACTGCCTTTATAGTGAATAGAGTTCACTGCCTTCATAGTGAATCGATTTCACTGCCTCCCTATAGAATAAAGATCACCGCCTCTATAGTGAATAAAGTTCGCTGCCTTTATAGTGAATAGCGTTCACTGTCTCTATAGTGAACTAGATTTACTGCCTCTCTCTATAGAAAAGTTAATTCACTAAGCACAATTTTTGATACAGAAACTTTTAAAAAAAAATATTTGATGCGACCTGAAGTTATTATAATGAATTCTAACAGAGATAATATCTAAACAAGAACATCATATTTTAATTGCTCGCATGTATAAATTAAAAATGATAAAAGTCATTTCTAAAACTGCAATTAGATTTGTGTTAGACTCCGGAGAATTATGTATCTAAATGATGTCAAATTGATATTAAACATCATGACAGAAGTGTTTTTATTTCCCATGATGCTCTTGGTTAATATGTTTTCGTATTTCGGTCTGTTGATTAAGATTCTGATAATGAGTTTCCAAAACGCCTGGCTCCACATTATTTTAACGCTTTTAACTTACATCATAACAAGCTTCTGAAAATGTTTTCCTTTGCATTCAGATGAAATTTATTGCTGTAATTTACAAACAGCTGTTAATTCTCAATTTGTTTTATAGACGGTTAATGCAAAGTTGATCGTAGAAAAAAAAAGAAAAACAAGAGCCAATGAATAAAACAGAAGTATCAAGTAAAATATCATATTGAAAGAAAAGCAGAGCTGCAAATTTAAATGCTTTGTAACGATGTAGTTATGGTATTTGATTCAAGTCCATGTCTGAAACATCTTTTTTTAATTTTAAAGATGAACCAAATTTTTTTAGAATGCATACTAAGAAAAACAGGAGACACAAAAAAATTTAGTCAGTACAATAGACCCCTCTGATAAAGTGGACGTATAAATAAAAAACTAACAACACCGAAAAACACATTTGGCATTGTGTTGAATTGGTATATATACAAAAAAAGAGAACAACACTGTACAACACATGGTCCAGCTTACTTGGTAAAAACATATTAAACAAACAACACTTAACAAAACCTGGTCCAGATAGCTTGGTACTTATAAAACATGCGAAGTTATAAATTATTTAATATATAAATTGACAGCTTCAAGATAAGTATCTCCCAGAAACCATTTCAAAACTTAAAAATGAATTGATTTGTAAATTCAATATAATGATTGATAATTTATAATGTAAGATTCTAAATACCATACGCATATATGATATCTAGATCATGCATACCAAAAGTCAATATACATTTATGTTATAGTTATTGACCAATCAAGTCTATATACATCATTTAATCTGCACGGCTCGGGTGACCCTACTTAACCCGAACGACGTAGGAGTTCACCCTAACCTTTATCCTGTGTTTATATATGATGTTATTAAAGGGAGGGTATGTTTCAGATAAAATCTCACAAAGTTATTATCCTTATTTTTGCCACATTTCCCTGAGACGGATCAAGAGTAGGGGACCTGCCTCTCCACCTTTTATGGGGAAAATGTGGTTGATTATATAGGGAATCAGTGAATCATGTCTGGCGAGGATCAACCCTAAGTAAAGTCAGTCAATGGGCCATCCCTCCTTTATAAAATAATCTGGATTCTACTACTGTACAATACCGAGCTATGAGTATGGAAAATAGTTACAGACAATGCCTTTTTATATATCATTTGATGTGCAACCTTATTCCAACGGAGCAATCACAGTCAAAAGATATTAGCAAAACTCTGCATTCATTTCTATTCCCTGAAGCGTATGATTATTGAAAAAGAAATTATTAAAATTGTAGAGGGATCCAAAAATCTGTTTGTTATCATATGGTTTAACATTTACATTGTAGATTACGTTTCTTCGTAATTTCTTTCTTTATGACTAAAACAAATAAAAGTGATCGGTGAAGCTTACCATATTTAGTGTCATCAATCTATAACTTAAGTATTGGAAATTGTATTGGAAAATAAATAAATATTCCCAGACAATATTTATCCCATAAATGTAAATAATTATTCCGTTTTCCCTGAATGAATCTTATATGTTTGTTCAAGTATTATCGGTAATGACAGCCAAAATACAAAATTAATTTTGATATTAATGATATTAAAATATTATTACATTAGTTGCAACGAAATAATGCAGGTTTCCGGTGAAATTAGAAACAGATAAATTGACATGTGAAATAAATCCGAAAATTTCACTCGTCTGACGTCATACAACAATGGGCGTTGTCGAAACCTATTGAGGACGCGTAGAACCCTAGTTTTCCATCCTTTTTTTATTTTCATTACAAAGTCCATAGTCAATGTGATAAATTTTTTTAGCTAATCCAAGAATTAAATGTCGAGGATTAATCCACTCATGAACGAAAAACACTCAAGCACATTCGTAAAGTAATGTGTCGTTCAGTATTCTTCGATTACAATGTATACAAACAAGCGACACAAATATGTAAAAGGCAGATGTAAGATTACATATCTTGACTATATATATGTATGGTCTTTAAAAACAAAGCTTTTGTGCTATTATTTCGCTGGTCGATATGGTAGTAAGACGCCATTATGATAATGTTTCTTGGTCTCCTTGGTAGAAATGAAGCCGTTGTGTATGTGGTACTTGTCTATGGTAAACACGATGCCATTTTGTTAACGTTTTGTTGGTTTCTTGTGGAGAAATGAAGTCCTAGTTTAACGTTTAACTGTTATGTATGATAGACATGAAACCCTTGTGTAAACGTTTCTTGGTCGTTTAAAGTTGTTGACTGCTGTGTTATTGGCATTTTTATCTATTATGTCAGTTTGTTTTGTTCACAAAAGGTGGTCAATATAATGGAACTTGTGCGACTGTCATACAAGTGAGAGGTTGAGTTAGCTATAAAACCAGGTTTAACCAAAAGTTGATTTTGCCGTCAATATTTTTAAGGGACTTTCCGTTTTGAATTTTCCTCGGAGTTCAGTCTTTTTTGGGATTTTACTTTGTTTTGTAGACATGAAGCAGTGTTGTTCTGTGTTACTCGTCTCTATTTGTAGACATGAAGCCTTTGTTTTAATGTTTCTTGGTTTCTATTTGTAGACATAAAGAGTTTGTATAAATATTTCTTGGTCTCTATTTGTAGACATGAACCCTTTGTGATACCGTTTCTTTGTTTCGATTAGCAAACATGAATCCTTTTGAGTAAACGTTTTTTTTTGGTTTCTATTTGTAGACATAAAGCCTTTGTGTTAAAGTTTCTTGGATCTATTTGTAGACATGAAGCCTTTGTGTAAATGTTTCTTGGTTTCAATTTGTAGACATGAAGCCTTTGTGCTAATGTTTCTTGATCTCTGTTTGTAAACATGAAGCCTTTGTGTTAACGTTTCTTGGTCTCTATAGATAGACATGAAGCCTAACGTTTCTTGGTCTCTATGTGTAGACATGAAGCCTTTGTGTTAACGTTTCGTGGTGTCTTTGGTAGACATGAATCCCTTGTGTTAATAATCTTGGTTTCTATTTGTAAACATGAAGACTTAATTTCAAAGGTTTCTTGGTCTCTATTTGTGATCTCTTCGGAAGACATGAATCCCTTGTGTAAACGTTTCTTGGTCTCTATTTGTAGACATGAAGCCTTTGTGTTAACGTTTCATGGTATCTTTGGTAGACATGAATTCCTTGTGTTAATGTTCCTGGTTTCTATTTGTAGACATGAAGCCTTTGTGTTAACGTTTCATGGTATCTTTGGTAGACATGAATTCCTTGTGTTAATGTTCCTGGTTTCTATTTGTAAACATGAAGACTTTGTTTCAAAGGTTTCTTGGTCTCTATTTGTAGACATGAAGCCTTTGTGATAATGTTTCTTGGTCTCTTTTTGTGGACATGTCGCCTTTGTTAATGTTAATTGGTCTCTATTTGTAGACATGAATCCCTTGTGTTAATGTTTCTTGGTTTCTATTTGTAGACATGAACCCCTTGTGTAAATGTTTCTTGGTTTCTATTTGCAGACGTGAATCCCTTTGTGTTAATGTTACTTAGTCTGTATTTGTAGTCATGATTCTCTTGTGTTAATGATTATTGGTATCTATTTGTAGACATGAATCCCTTGTATTAATGTTTCTTGGTTTCTATTTGTAGACATGAATTCCTTGTGTTAATGTTAATTGGTCTCTATTTGTAGACATGAATCCCTTGTATTAATGTTTCTTGGTTTCTATTTGTAGACATGAATTCCTTGTGTTAATGTTAATTGGTCTCTATTTGTAGACATGAATCCCTTGTGTTAATGTTTCTTGGTTTCTATTTGCAGACGTGCATCCCTTTGTTTTAATGTTACTTAGTCTGCATTTGTAGTCATACTTCTCTTGTGTTAATGTTTATTGGTCTCTGTTTGTAGATATGAATCCCTTGTGTTAGTGTTTTTGGTTTCTATTTGTATACATAAATTCCTTGTGTTAATGTTAATTGGTCTCTATTTGTAGACATGAATCCCTTGTGTTAATGTTTCTTGGTTACTATTTGTAGACATGAAGACTTAATTTCAAAGGTTTTCTTGGTCTCTATTTGTGATCTCTTCGGAAGACATGAATCCTTGTGTTAACGTTTCTTGGTCTCTATTTGTAGACATGAAGCCTTTGTGTTAACGTTTCATGGTATCTTTGGTAGACATGAATTCCTTGTGTTAATGTTCCTGGTTCTATTTGTAGACATGAAGCCTTTGTGTTAACGTTTCATGGTATCTTTGGTAGACATGAATTCCTTTGTGTAATGTTCCTGGTTTCTATTTGTAAACATGAAGACTTTGTTTCAAAGGTTTCTTGGTCTCTATTTGTAGACATGAAGCCTTTGTGATAATGTTTCTTGGTCTCTTTTTGTGGACATGTCGCCTTTGTTAATGTTAATTGGTCTCTATTTGTAGACATGAATCCCTTGTGTTAATGTTTCTTGGTTTCTATTTGTAGACATGAACCCCTTGTGTAAATGTTTCTTGGTTTCTATTTGCAGACGTGAATCCCTTTGTGTTAATGTTACTTAGTCTGTATTTGTAGTCATGATTCTCTTGTGTTAATGATTATTGGTATCTATTTGTAGACATGAATCCCTTTTATTAATGTTTCTTGGTTTCTATTTGTAGACATGAATTCCTTGTGTTAATGTTAATTGGTCTCTATTTTAGACATGAATCCCTTGTGTTAATGTTTCTTGGTTTCTATTTGCAGACGTGCATCCCTTTGTTTTAATGTTACTTAGTCTGCATTTGTAGTCATACTTCTCTTGTGTTAATGTTTATTGGTCTCTATTTGTAGATATGAATCCCTTGTGTTAATGTTTCTTGGTTTCTATTTGTATACATAAATTCCTTGTGTTAATGTTAATTGGTCTCTATTTGTAGACATGAATCCCTTGTGTTAATGTTCTTGGTTACTATTTGTAGACATGAAGACTTAATTTCAAAGGTTTCTTGGTCTCTATTTGTGATCTCTTCGGAAGACATGAATCCCTTGTGTTAACGTTTCTTGGTCTCTATTTGTAGACATGAACCTTTGTGTTAACGTTTCATGGTATCTTTGGTAGACATGAATTCCTTGTGTTAATGTTCCTGGTTTCTATTTGTAGACATGAAGCCTTTGTGTTAACGTTTCATGGTATCTTTGGTAGACATGAATTCCTTGTGTTAATGTTCCTGGTTTCTATTTGTAAACATGAAGACTTTGTTTCAAAGGTTTCTTGGTCTCTATTTGTAGACATGAAGCCTTTGTGATAATGTTTCTTGGTCTCTTTTGTGGACATGTCGCCTTTGTTAATGTTAATTGGTCTCTATTTGTAGACATGAATCCTTGTGTTAATGTTTCTGGTTTCTATTTGTAGACATGAACCCCTTGTGTAAATGTTTCTTGGTTTCTATTTGCAGACGTGAATCCCTTTGTGTAAATGTTACTTAGTCTGTATTTGTAGTCATGATTCTCTTGTGTTAATGATTATTGGTATCTATTTTGTAGACATGAATCCCTTGTATAAATGTTTCTTGGTTTCTATTTGTAGACATGAATTCCTTGTGTTAATGTTAATTGGTCTCTATTTGTAGACATGAATCCCTTGTGTTAATGTTTCTTGGTTTCTATTTGCAGACGTGCATCCCTTTGTTTTAATGTTACTTAGTCTGCATTTGTAGTCATACTTCTCTTGTGTTAATGTTTATTGGTCTCTATTTGTAGATATGAATCCCTTGTGTTAATGTTTCTTGGTTTCTATTTGTATACATAAATTCCTTGTGTTAATGTTAATTGGTCTCTATTTGTAGACATGAATCCCTTGTGTTAATGTTTCTTGGTTACTATTTGTAGACATGAAGACTTAATTTCAAAGGTTTCTTGGTCTCTAATTTGTGATCTCTTCGGAAGACATGAATCCCTTGTGTTAACGTTTCTTGGTCTCTATTTGTGATCTCTTCGGAAGACATGAATCCCTTGTGTTAACGTTTCTTGGTCTCTATTTGTAGACATGAAGCCTTTGTGTTAACGTTTCATGGTATCTTTGGTAGACATGAATTCCTTGTGTTAATGTTCCTGGTTTCTATTTGTAGACATGAAGCCTTTGTGTTAACGTTTCATGGTATCTTTGGTAGACATGAATTCCTTGTGTTAATGTTCCTGGTTTCTATTTGTAAACATGAAGACTTTGTTTCAAAGGTTTCTTGGTCTCTATTTGTAGACATGAAGCCTTTGTGATAATGTTTCTTGGTCTCTTTTTGTGGACATGTCGCCTTTGTTAATGTTAATTGGTCTCTATTTGTAGACATGAATCCCTTGTGTTAATGTTTCTTGGTTTCTATTTGTAGACATGAATCCCTTGTGTAAATGTTTCTTGGTTTCTATTTGCAGACGTGAATCCCTTTGTGTTAATGTTACTTAGTCTGTATTTGTAGTCATGATTCTCTTGTGTTAATGATTATTGGTATCTATTTGTAAACATGAATCCCTTGTGTTAATGTTTCTTGGTTTCTATTTGTAGACATGAATTCCTTGTGTTAATGTTAATTGGTCTCTATTTGTAGACATGAATCCCTTGTGTTAATGTTTCTTGGTTTCTATTAGTAGACATGAATCCCTTGTGTAAATGTTTCTTGGTTTCTATTTGCAGACGTGCATCCCTTTGTTTTAATGTTACTTAGTCTGTATTTGTAGTCATAATTCTCTTGTGTTAATGTTTATTGGTCTCTATTTGTAGATATGAATCCCTTGTGCTAATGTTTCTTGGTTTCTATTTGTATACATGAATTCCTTGTGTTAATGTTAATTGGTCTCTATTTGTAGACATGAATCCCTTGTGTTAATGTTTCTTGGTTACTATTTGTAGACATGAAGCCTTTGCGTTAATGTTTCTTGTGTTTTTTTTGTAGACATGAAATTTTTGTGTTAACGCTTCGTGGTGTCTTTGTAAGACATGAATCCCTATTGTAAATGTTTCTTGGTTTCTATTTGCAGACGTGAATCCCTTGTGTTAATGTGTCTTGGTTTCTATTTGTAGACATAAAGCCCTTGTGTTAACGTTTTGTGATCTCTTCGGTAGACATGAATCCCTTGTGTTAATATTTCTTGGTCTCTATTTGTAGACATGAAGTCTTTGTGTTAAAGTTTCTTGGTCTCTATTTGTAGACATGAAGCCCTTGTGTTAACGTTTTTTGGTTTCTACTTGTAGACATGGATCCCTTTGCGTTAGTTTCATTGGTTCTCTATAAAAAAAACTTAAAGCCACTGAGTTAACGTTTCACTTGTCCCTGAAATTGATATGAAGCCTTTGTGTTAGGGTTAGCATTTAAAATGTTACTGGTATCAAAAGATAAACATGACGCCCTTGTGTCAACGTTTAACTGGTATCTATAATAAACATGATGCCCTTGTGTTAACGTTTAACTGGTATCTATAATAAACAACTAGTAGTCTTTTGTTATTTATGTATTATTGTCATTTTGTTTATTTTCTTTGGTTACATCTTCTGACATCAGACTCGGACTTCTCTTGAACTGAATTTTAATGTGCGTATTGTTATGCGATTACTTTTCTACATTTTCTAGAGGTATAGGGGGAGGGTTGAGATCTCACAAACATGTTTAACCCCGCCGCATTTTTGCGCCTGTCCCATATCAGGAGCCTCTGGCCTTTGTTAGTCTTGTATTATTTTAATTTTAGTTTCTTGTGTACAATTTGGAAATTATTATGGCGTACATTATCACTGAACTAGTATATATTTGTTGAGGGGCCACTTGAAGGACGCCTCCGGGTGCGGGAATTTCTCGCTACATTGAAGACCAGTTGGTGACCTTCTGCTGTTGTTTTTTTTCTATGGTCGGGTTGTTGTCTCTTTGGCACATTCCCCATTTCCATTCTCAATTTTATGATGCCCTTGTGTTAACGTTTAACTGGTATCTATGATAGATATCACACTTTGTGTTAACGTTTCATTTGTCGCTATGGAAAACTCGTCATGTGCGGTTTTAACGTTAATAACAGACTAAAGACCTCGTGTTTCTAGGACTCCTCATCTGAATATACATCTGCTCTTATTCCTAAAAGACTTTAAATTTGCTTAGTGCTACTCAATTTATACTCATTTGTTCTTTTGTTTAAAAGGATTCTTACCTAATGTTCTACTCACTGTTTGAACGGAGAGTCCCTAGAGCTCTTCAACCTAATGTATGTTTTTTCTTCTGTTTAAACGGATTGTTCCTATCTTCACTCAATGTAATGTGCACAAATATGTTCACTGTTTGCACGGATTGTTGGTTTTTCTTTTCAACCTGATGTGTATCTGTTCTTCTGTTTATAAGAAATATTCATCATGCTTCCTAATCTAACGTGTATCTGTTCTTCTGTTGAAATGAAGCGTTCCTGGTGCTCCTCAATCTAGTATGCATCTGTTCTTCTATTTGAACGGAGTGTTTCTAGTGCTCCTCAATCTAGTATGCATCTGTTCTTCTATTTGAACGGAGTGTTCTTAGTGCTCCTCAATCTAGTATGCATCTGTTCTTCTATTTGAACGGAGTGTTCCTAGTGCTCCTCAATCTAGTATGCATCTGTTCTTCTATTTGAACGGAGTGTTCCTAGTGCTCCTCAATCTAGTATGCATCTGTTCTTCTATTTGAACGGAGTATTCCTAGTGCTCCTCAATCTAATATGCATCTGTTCTTCTATTTGAACGGAGTGTTTCTAGTGCTCCTCAATCTAGTATGCATCTGTTCTTCTATTTCAACGGAGTATTTCTAGTGCTCCTCAATCTAGTATGCATCTGTTCTTCTATTTGAACGGAGTGTTTCTAGTGCTCCTCAATCTAGTATGCATCTGTTTTTCTATTTAAACGGAGTGTTCCTAGTGCTCTTCAATCTAGTATGCATCTGTTCTTCTATTTGAACGAAGTGTTCCTAGTGCTCCCCAATCTAGTATGCATCTGTTCTTCTATTTGAACGGAGTGTTTATAGTGCTCCCAAATCTAGTATGCATCTGTTCTTCTATTTGAACGGAGTGTTCCTAGTGCTCCCCAATCTAGTATGCATCTGTTCTTCTATTTGAACGGAGTGTTCCTAGTGCTCCCCAATCTAGTATGCATCTGTTCTTCTATTTGAACGGAGTGTTTCTAGTGCTCCTCAATCTAGTATGCATCTGTTCTTCTATTTGAACGGAGTGTTCCTAGTGCTCCCAATCTAGTATGCATCTGTTCTTCTATTTGAACGGAGTGTTCCTAGTGCTCCTCAATCTAGTATGCATCTGTTCTTCTATTTAAACGGAGTGTCCCTAGAGCTCCTCAATCTAGTATGCATCTGTTCTTCTATTTGAACGGAGTGTCCCTAGTGCTCCTCAATCTAGTATGCATCTGTTCTTCTATTTGAACGGAGTGTTTCTAGTGCTCCTTAATCTAGTGTGCATCTGTTCTTCTATTTAAACGGAGTGTCCCTAGAGCTCCTCAATCTAGTATGCATCTGTTCTTCTATTTGAACGGAGTGTCCCTAGTGCTCCTCAATCTAGAGTGCATCTGTTCTTCTATTTGAACGGAGTGTTCCTAGTACTCCTCAATCTAGTATGTATCTGTTCTTCTATTTGAACGGAGTGTTCCTAGTGCTCCTCAATCTAGTATGCATCTGTTCTTCTATTTGAACGGAGTGTTCTTAGTGCTCCTCAATCTAGTATGCATCTGTTCTTCTATTTGAACGGAGTGTTCCTAGTGCTCCTCAATCTAGTATGCATCTGTTCTTCTATTTGAACGGAGTGTTCCTAGTGCTCCTCAATCTAGTATGCATCTGTTCTTCTATTTGAACGGAGTGTTCTTAGTGCTCCTCAATCTAGTATGCATCTGTTCTTCTATTTGAACGGAGTGTTCCTAGTGCTCCTCAATCTAGTATGCATCTGTTCTTCTATTTGAACGGAGTGTTCCCAGTGTTCCTCAATCTAGTATGCATCTGTTCTTCTATTTGAACGGAGTGTTCCTAGTGCTCCTCAATCTAGTATGCATCTGATCTTCTATTTGAACGGAAATGTCTATTGGATTATGTAGATTATTTGCGTACAATATATTCAACAACAATAAGAAGGAGCGTATTGCTTTAATGGAATGTATAATTAAATAGTACGAGACTTTTTGATGTTTATTTAATAAGAAAAAAGTCATATCCTAGACCGAATAAAGAATTGACGAGGGTAATACACGAACGTACCGGTTAAAGAGTTGAAGACATTATAAATCAAAACAAAGATATCAATAGAAGTTCTAGGCATTCTTCTATTTATCTTGGTTTCTTCTTAAGGCTGTTATGTAAATACGACCATTGTTTGATAGTTAAGTGTTTTATTATTATATGATCGTCTTGGTGTGCTACACATCTATCCTATCTTATTATAAATACTGCGTTCTAACTGCGGACTTTATTTAATGACTTCCATTACTATGGAATCACCAGAAATTAAAAACTTGGAAATGGTCCCAATCTTTATAAAACGTGACAGATATGTGATATGTGACATAAAAGCAGTTAGTGATAGAAACAGCATGGACAATGGAAAGCAATCACTGTGGACACGCAAAGAATCGATTGTAAACAAGGATTGAACTATTATTTATGTTTTGTACTGGATACGATTCGTTAAAGGTCTTCGGAATAGATTAAACACAAAAAAGAACAAAAGTCGAATATAGAATAATGGAAAGCAGATACAAACGATACAATCAAACACTCAAGTAAAACAAAAACGTACAATGAAAAGTTTAACTAGTCCCATTTTAAGAATATAAAGAATGGCACCGCTTACTATATAAAATTGAGAATGACAGAATAGGGAATGAGTCAAAGTAACAATAAGTCATACAAAGAGTAGAAAACAGCCTAAAGCCATGGATGGGTCTTCGACACAGCGAGAAAATTCCGCACACTGAGTCGGGATCAGCTGACCCCTAACAAAAAATGTGTACTAATTCTGTGAAAATGGACGTCACACAAAACTTCAAAAGATATTTATAAATGAACTTAAATAAAATAAAAACATATGTATACATTACAAAAGCTTTAGTCAATTGTGTTGAATTCATTAATGTAGCCTATATTTAAATCGTATGTGTATATATGTACTTTTTTCTATATTCGCCTTTTGTTCTTTTTTGTGTTTAATCTATTCCGAAGACCTTTAATAAATCGTATCCAGTACAAACCACAAAAACCCAGTTAAATCCTTGTTTACAATCGATTCTTTGCGTGTCCACAGTGATTGCTTCCCATGTAGGAGCTGTATATCGGTTCAAGTGGTTCTCTATTTACTTGCTTATCTCTTGGGTCCCTTTTACAAATTACTCCTCTCTAGTGCAATATCAATCTATATACATGTGTATGTTTTACAAATTACTCCTCTCTAGTGCAATATCAATCTGATATTTGTTCAATATATACATATGTATGACTTTAAATGCCACTAAATGTCTAATGTTTATGAGTGTTGTTTTTTTAGCGTGCCTGATGAGATTTATTGAAGAATCTGTATTTATCATTCCGTAATTATAGTATCCTCCCCTATGATTTAGTGTCTAGTAATTAGATTAGTCTAATCGTGGTTGAACTCTGCTGTTCTATTATGACGAATGTCCACTGGTCATTGAGAAGTTATACAAGACATTAACAGTAGACTTAAGTTTTTTTTTAAAGAAATCAATAACAGAATACGTAAAACTGGTCTGTAACGATAAAGTTCGTAACGATAAAATTCGTTGAAATGTTTTGTTTTAATTAAAATATTTATGTTGAAGAAATAATATAGATAAACACAGCGTTACTTTTTGTGTTGTATTTTGTTGTTAAGTTGTTATTATTTCTATAGATTTAAAGTTAGAGATATTTTCTGCGTTTTTTTAAAACTTTTTAAAATCTTCAAGTTAATCAACCTCTATACAACATTTTCTTTGAACCGATATCGACCACAAGTGTAAGTCACGGACAAAACAAGTCTTTCCTTAGCTACGTCCTCCCAGAAAGAGGTTATAACTACATGTATGTTCAAATAGTTAAAAAAAAACACAGAAAAATCAACAAACAGACCTAGAATATCAATGACCTCCGAAAACTAACGTTAACCACATAAAACATCTATGTATGTCATTCCAGGCGAAGACTATACTTATATCCTCGTAAATGAAGACCATATAACTATATTCTCCGTAAGACAACGAAGGCGAAAGATGCATGAACTATTTGCTACTGAACAAAACAAAAATTGATCAACCAAAATGAGATCGCGATATCTAATAGAAACTTGGTGATAATGTATTAAACGTTTGAGTTATGTTATTTTACTACGAATTTTGATCTTTACTCGTTCTTACTGATTAATAGGAATAAAATATAATGATGATATACACATATAAATTCTTAATTAACCAACATACTTGCTGGATTCAAGAAGAAAATGAGCATAAAGAGTATTTACTATTTTTTTAGAATGAGTGACGAAACTTGTTAAAGAGACTTTCAAAGTCGAAATTAAATTGACAACGCCATCGCTAGAAAGAAAACACAAACAGACAAACAATAGTGCACAAAACACAAGATTGAAAACTTTAGACTTAGCAACACGACCCCCCCCCCCCCCCAATAAAAATTATATATAAATATACTAAATAAATAAATGATTTGGAAAATACATTGAAGGTATAAAAAGTCATGAGAATTCCGAATGCAATTAGGTTATATCCGGGCACTCTGGTTCTAAACCTTGGTTCCGTCTGGGTTTTTTGGTTCTGAACCTTGGTTCTTTGGTTCGAAACCATGGTAACTGGTTCAACATCAGGGTTGTTTGGTCAAGGCAACCCAACTTCTTGGTTCCATCTGGGTTCTATTCTAGATCATTCTAATGTTCCCGTTGAACATAACAGAAGAAAACCGCAAGTCTCCGAATAAAAAGGTAAAGTAGGTCAAAGACGCTAAAATTATTTTATAACATTAAACATTTTAGCATCGACGGTAAAGGAAGCTATAAGGTATTTATCTTCTCATTTTAATTATTTTGATAAGGAAACTAGATAAAAATAAAGCATCGTATAGATTTTTAAAACAAACCGAAGTATACAGTACATCGAACATCCTTTTATTTAATTCAGTCGTTTTGTTTTTTGTTTTTTTTTTCCTTTACTCATCCCTTACTTACGTAAATATGTCTAGACAGTGGCGGATCAAGAACTTTTCTTAAGGGAGGCCCGCTCCAGTCATGCTTCAATGATTCCCTATATAATAAAAAAAAAATTCCCACGAAAGGGACAAGGCAGCCCCCCCCCCCCCCCCCCCCCCGGATCCGTCTAGAAGTTTTAAAACCACCCAATTAGGACATGTTGTTTATATGGCTAACGATATATGCATCTAGCCACTTGACCAGTTGACGACTTGCATATATATTTGATTGCACATTTATTATCAAGTTCGACTGAATTTTATTTAATGGCTTTTTAATAATGTCAGATTAGACAGAAATACATGTGAAGTATATGTAACAAATCTTTTTGTTCAAAGCAGAATGTTAAAAGACATATAAAGGAAAGTGATGATTAATAAGTTGGTAAGCTAAATAATTAGTTGGAAAAAAAGTTATAAAATATAAAAAAATGTATAATTATGTACAATAAATTTGTCAAATTTCATACTCATTCAGTCATTGTGAAGGGCATGCATATAATCATTCGACCAAAAAGAAAGAAATCAAAATTAAGATTAATTATTTTTATAATAAAACTATGTGTACATGTGTTAATGACAGTGCTAGTGAGATGTGTATCACCAGCAGAATAGTCAGAACTTCTGTGTTGGCGCCATGATTTAGGGCATAAAGAGTTACACTAGTCCGTCTGTCCCGAACGTCCCATAAAAACGGGTTCCGCTCTCCTAACTTTAGTTTGCCTCAACCAAATACTACAAAACTTATACACACTATATAAAAGAAGCTGGTGCATGAGTGCCAATTAGAACTCTCCACAAGAGACTAAATGACACAGAAATTAACAATTATACAATGTAGCCTAGGTCACCACACGGTCTTCAACAATGAGCAAGGTTTCATACCGCAAAGTCAGCTATTAAAGGCCCCGACATGACAATGTAAAACAATTCAAACGAGAAAACAAACGGTCTAATTTATGTACAAAAAATAAACGAAAAACAAAATAGGCACGTGCATATAAAATAAGGCGGGGTTAAACATGTTAGCGGGATCCCAACCCTCCCCTTCTGTGGCATGAGTGCCAATGAGAACTCTCCACAAAAGACCAGATGACACAAACACTAACAACTATAGGTCATATACAGCTTTCAACAATGAGCAAAGTCAATACCGCATATAGTCAGCAATAAAAGGCACTGAAATGACATTGTAAAACAATATTCAAACGAGAAAATAAACGAACAAATTTATGTACAAAAAATGAACGAAAAAAAGTATGTAACAAATAAAAAACGACATTCATTGAATTACAGGCTCCTGACTTACCAGGCACATACATACCGAATAAGGCGGGGTTGAACATGTCAGCGGGATCCCCACCTCAACACAAAATCAAATTTTTTAAGTGTCACTTTTACGGTTTAAGAGTTATCATGTCCCTTTAAAAACATAAGAAGTGCTGACTCTTTCGTTTCCTTTCTCTTTAATAAGTCTGACTCAATCAAATGTTAGGAACCTTATACGCGATTCACATTACCCCATAAAACAGATCTATTAAGTTCGATATTGGGTCCCGATGGCGTCACTGTTCATAAGTTTTTAGATGTAAAAAGTTGTGGTACGAGTACCAATGATACAAATGTCAACCCGGAGCCTTGAGTTAGGAAAACTGCTAAATCTATTGTTTCCGTTTTTGAACTTTAATTTGTCTCAACCAAATGTTTTGAAACTTATTCACAATGCTTATGGTCACAAAACGGTCAAAATTACGCGAATCTATATGTGAAAGTTTACTAATTTTTTTTCACAAGCAGGTCATTTTTTTCAGGATCTCGGTGCAGTTTGGTAACAGACAGTGAGATTTCAAGTTAAATGTGACCAACTTAGCAAAGTGTTTCACTAGATTGAGCTCTCTGTCTAAGTGTACTTTATATGTTCTCAGCATTGAGTTCAGTTTATTGATATGCGTATACCTTCTGTGTGAATTTTTATGATGTAAAAGCAGACTATCCATACCTACATGTCCATGAAATGAAATCTAAGGTAAAATGATTGAAACATTTTGCATTATCTATCACAACTTGCAGCACACGATGCTACTGAATCAGTAAATTTTCTTACTTGATATTCACGGAAATTAAAGGATTTAGTTTCATCCGAACCAAACATTCTTAAAAATTGAGAATGGAAATGTGGAATGTGTAAAAGAGACAGTAACCATGTCAAAAGAGCAGAAAGCAGTAAAAAGCCACTAATGGGTCCTCATAACTGACTATGCGGTATGGGCTTTGCTCATTTTTGAAGGCCGTACGGTGACCTATAATTGTCAATGTCTGTGTCATTTTGGTCTTTTGTGGATAGTTGTCTCATTGGCAATCATACCACATCATCTTTTTTATATCTTCAACAAAGCGAGAAAATCCCTCGCCCAGAGGCGGGCTTCAGATGTCCCTTAACAAAATGTGTACCAGTTCAAACTCCAAATCATAAAATAAACTTACAATTAAAAACATACAAGACTAACAAAAACCAGAGACTCCTGACTTGACGTCAATGTAATCATACCAAGAGACACATCCAATATGCAAAGGTCAAGAGTCAAAAAATCATAGTCTGGTAAAAAAACCCACACAAAGCGGATTTTGAGAAAAGGGTCATCGTGGTACACAAAACTAACAATATATCTATATATCTAATATATCTAAGAAGATGTGGTACGAGTGCCAATCATACAGTTAATTCTCCATTTAATTCAAACAAAATATACAAGTTTTACCTTAAGGGCAAAGGTCAAGCTCACATGAAGTTTCTCGTGCCAATAGACTCATCATCTTATGACAATACATCTACATGCCACATATTCAGAAGCAAGGGCAATTGAAAATTATATTTTGAGGTAAAGGAAATATACCGAGGAAAACACTGCAACATGATGACACACCCAACGTGCATACATGTAGGTCAGGAGTCAAAAGTCAAAGTCTGATCAAATGTTCCATGTAAAAAAATACACACAGCAGTCTTGCACGAAAGCTCATCATGGTACACGTAACAATGTCTTATGTCATGATGCACTACACATGCAAAATATAGAAAACCTAGGGCTGAGACAGAAACACAAGACATATAACTAAACTCAATTGAATAGTACTTGTATTGCAGGTCACCACAATTGCCTTCAATAAGAATATATACTCTCGCAACAATGCAAAGTTAAACCCGTCTTTCACTAAAGTTTGAGCAGGATTCTTTGCAACGATTATCTTACCACATATAATTGAGAATCGAGTCGTGCAGTTATGTCAATAAATTAAAACGGTAAGATTAGACATTAAAACACTAAAAACTAGGGTTTACCATTAATTTTTAACCCAACCATATGATAGTACTATGGTAAACTTATGGAAACACATGATACAGTCATGAAATTGAATATTTGAAATAGTACGACCAGAAAAATACAAGACAGAGTTGTAAACAAAAGAAAGTAATGATACATATCGAATTTTTAATCCCAATGCACAAATTAGGAACCGTAGTTTTCATTCAATTTATTTATTTAAAATGTACGCTTGGGTTAAACAATGGAAATTAACACTGTATATTTATATAAACGATCAATCTTGTAAATAAATAAATAAATAAATAAATAACACACCAAACAAACCCCGGATTAAGTCTTATTTTGTAGGTCAAATTCGGGGAAAAGGGGATGGAATTGTAGCTACGACAGTTGGAACATATCTGCTGTCATATTTGAAACTGATATTCCACAACGGTCAACCAACTCGTGATATATGGTCTGTTAATTTGACGTATTGTGTAACTGTCAGAGATGACATTTGAAAATCTTTTAAAGAATTACAAGCGTGTTTATATTATTAATCTGTTCGTTTATTATATAATTTCCTTACATTTGTAACTGTTGTTAGTAGGCCTATAAGATTTATACATTCAAAAAGAAACATGACAAAAAAGGAGCTGTTTTCTTGTGAATAAACATGGTACACAATTTTCATATGTGTGAGAACTAGTATGCAGATCATACATGGTGAAACATAATAGTCCAGGCGGATAATAAAACACAGAGATGCTCGAACTGTTGGTAAAGAAGACAAACTTGATTTGCTTGGAATAACAAAATCTAATTCAATTTTGAATTATCAAAATAAATGCTCTGATAACGCAAGTCCGTCTTTTTATCTAAATTTATATTTTAAAAATCGGTTATGAAACTTATAATTTTTATTTGATGAATAATAAGAATCTGATTTGCAAATAAATTTACTTTTGTCGGTAAACATCAAATCTGTGACGCTTGACTCGGGAAAAAAATCTAAATAAAAAAATTATAACAAAGTTCAAGCTCTGCTTTTTTTAAAACATCATTTGCTTATAGTACTAACTATTCGTCAAAGGTGACCTATTCTGCACATCATCGAAGGTCTCGTCTGCATAAACTTCTGTCTATTTAATATTAGTGGTGTGATGATGCTGTTATAGTCTTGTCGTTGGTTTTTACATTTTTGTCATTTTAGGACAGTTTATAGTTTTTGGTTTAGGTCTTTGTTGAAGGCAAAACATAACAGATTGTTGCTCTTACATCCACACAAAACTCATGTTTAGTTACGTTTACCCCTTTTATTTGTATTTCTTGTTTATTGAAATATAAAAAGGTGTCAATCTTAGCTAAAATATAAAAAGAAACTTGACATAAAAAAATGACAATATATCATTGCCTTGTCAGGGGGAAATGTTGTTATTGCGCAATAATATTGAGCGAACATAATTCAATCTGAAATTTCAATTAATCAGAGACGATCTTCCCTTTAAATTACAAGAACACGCAAGGATCTTAGACAATTTCCGTAAGAAACTTTCTACATACTAGTTTGAAGGGAAGTATGATGGTAAAATACATAGAATCGTGATCAATGAAGAAAAGTGAAGAATTTGGTCTCATAACTGTGTGTACTCCTCACGGCATGAAATTTAATTTTAATGGATAAAGTGAATATTAATTTATAAACTTAAATTATCTGACAAGGTTAATATGTTGAATCGAGGTCGAGAAAGATTACGTTATCTATTCATTAGATTCATTATTGTCTGAAATCGTATATAATGTTGAGTAATTCATCAAATGAGTATAAGATTGATAATCGAACAACATCAGTTATCTGAAACAGACAACTCAAACCCTAATCCCAGGGTTCATGCAATACGTTCTTTAATATTCCTTAAATACACACCCAACAGTTATGTTAGAAAGATAAAATTGAGAAAGGAAATGGTGAATATGTCAAAGCGACAACCACCCGACCATAGAGCAAACAACAGCCGAAGGCAACCAATGGGTCTTCAATGTAGCGAGAATTCCCGCACCCGTAGGTGTCCTTCAGCTGGCCCCTAAAATATGCATAATAGTACAGTGATAATGGACGTCATACTAAACTCCGAATTATACACAAGAAACTAAAATTTAAAATCATACAAGACTAACAAAGGCCAGAGGCTCCTGACTTGGGACAGGCGCAAAATTGCGGCGGGGTTAAACATGTTTATGAGATCTCAACCCTCCCCCTATACCTCTAGCCAATGTAGAAAAGTAAAACAATAACAATACGCACATTAAAATTCAGTTCAAGAGAAGTCCGAGTCTGATGTCAAAAGATGTAACAAAAGAAAATAAATAAAATGACAATAATACATAAATAACAACAGACTACTAGCAGTTAACTGACATGCCAGCTCCAGACCTCAATTAAACTGATTGAAAGATTATGTCTTCATCATATGAATATCAGGTACAATCCCTCCCGTTAGGGGTTTAGTATCATACTATCATAAAATATATGAGAAGAACATAACCCGTGTCATGCCAACAACTGTTTTTTTAGAAATAAATGTGTTTAGTTCCGATGCAAAGACCCTATCAGTGAATCAATGTTAAAGCCAAAATATGCAATCTTTAATGACCTGACAACAGTATCGTAACTATATCCCCTTTTAATAAGTCTATTTAAAGGTTTTGTTAGTTTCTGAGGAGAATACTGACATTTTTGTGCTTTATAAAGAATATTTCCATAAAATTTTGGATGTGAAATACCTGAACGTATAAGATGTCTGCATGTTGAGTTATATTTACGAATTATTTCCTTATACCGGTGATAAAATTTAGTAAATGTTTTGACCAGTTTGTGATATCGAAAACCCTGGTGTAATAATTTTTCAGTAATACATAAATTTCTCTCGCTAAAATCTAATACATTGTTACATACACGAGCGAATCGTACAAGTTGAGATATATAAACACCATAAGATGGTGACAAGGGAACGTCACCATCTAAAAATGGATAATTAACAATAGGAAATGAAAAATCATCTCTTTTATCATAAATTTTTGTATTAAGCTTCCCGTTTATGATATAGATATCAAGATCGAGGAAAGGCAGTGGTCATTGTTATCATTAGCTTTATTTAAAGTAAGTTCTACAGGATAAATTTCTTTAGTATACATACTGAAGTCGTCATTATTTAGAGCCAATATATCATCCAAATATCTAAAAGTATTGTTAAATTTTTGTATCAAATGTTGTTTTGATGGGTCTTTGCTAATTTTAGTCATAAATTGTAACTCATAACAATACAAAAACAGGTGTTTATATATAATAATAACTACTGGCAACATGTTTACACCTAAAACCAAATATTTAAAAAAACCCGAATTATGTTGACCAAACTTCAATTTTTTGTTCTTTATTAAAGTTTACTACAGTATTGGCATTTGCTGTTTGTTTTCATAACTTCACATAATTTGAAGATGTCTTTTGAAGAGTTTATAGATTCAGTTTTAAGTAAATCCAGTGACCAACACTTCATGAAAATACTAATCCGTATACATATGAAACGTGTTCGTTCTTCTCGTCTTGTTCTCAAAATATCTGAAATGTATAGATAGAATAATAATGGTGTAACAAAATTACACTTTTAACCTAAGTTCAAAAAGTCAATGCGCTTTAGATATTAATACATTTCCTTTTCCAATCGACAAACCCGGTAAAGAGTCAGTGAATTCTAGTGTAAATAAGTAATTCAATATTGGTGTGGAAATCATTGTCAAATGTAATAACGTTTATATTGTAAATAAATAATAATAAAGTTTTATGATTTTCTCCAAGGAATGATAAAAGGCATACGAACATAAAACATAATTTATTACTCAATATTTGCATATGATATTGCCATTATTGATATTTATGTTTTATAACTAATGAATTAAAAGTTGCTGTAAAAATTATAGATATGATTTATTAATTGTACTGTTTTGATTAGTTGTGGTACGTTTGGTGAGTAACAACAACAGGAGCATTGCGGTTGTGGTACGTTTGGTGAGTAACAACAACAGGAGCATTGCGGTTGTGGTACGTTTGGTGAGTATAACAACAACAGGAGCGGTTGGTGTTTATGGTCAATCAAGTATTCATTTTTGATGCACGCATTACGTGTCTCTAAAACTACAAAAGTCTTTTAATCTAAACGATAAAATTAAAAAAAAATGTAATTTTTACCCTCTGAAACATTTTTCTGAAAGTCTGCTTTTATTACTTTGGATGTAACACACTTCCTTCTTGCGTCATTTAGTACGTCTAATTGAATATGTTTCTTATGGGTCATTTTAAAAAAAATGTCGAATTTTCAGTACACCCATGCTAATTTTTTCATTTCTAATGGAAATTTCAGTTGTAATGGTTTAAATGAAAGCTTGTCGGATTTGTGATTCAGAACATTAATAATAAACACACCTTACATCTATTTTGATAAGATTAAACTGCATTTAAGACCGATTTTGGGGGTATTTGTCTGCGTATATTGTCAGAAAAACACATTTGAAATGATTTTATTGCGATTTTCTGATCGCCTTGATATCTGCAAAAGGGACTTTTTAAGATCGTTAAATATTACTCTAACGAAAAATCGTAGCTTCTTTATCATTGTATGTAACATATTATCTACAAACTAAATTGAATCAGCGTACAGGAGGTTCATGTCTTTCCTGTTACCGCTACTTAAATCAGAATTACCATCTGTGTACTAAAAGATAGAATTCTATTTGCAGGCATACAATAAAACTTTAATGGGACAATAAAAACTATTTAAAGTTCTGAACCTCTTACGTAGGTTGTCCCACATGTTATAGGATTATATCGAAAAATATAGAGAAACCTCCGCCACACGTTATAGGATTATATCGAAAAATCTATAGAAACCTCCGCCACACGTTATATGATTATATCGAAAAATCTAGAGAAACCTCCGCCACACGTTATAGGATAATATCGAAAAGTCTAGAGAAACCTCAAAACTCAGTCTGTATTTACGATACAATTCGTAACTTGAAATGAATGAATATACTTTTCGATCAAATACTATAAATACTTGTTTACCTTTCCGTTTATAAAATCGAGAGAGAGAGAGAAATAGAGTATTATATAGTTGGATTACTTGAGAGTTTTATACTTGGTACATACAGGGACTTTCTATACTATTTCTTAGTAAAGAAAGTCCCTGGTACATATTACACGTATAGATCGTTTGCCCTAGCTTAGTTAAGGTTTGGAAACTAATTTTATAACATGGTTTGCTTAATACATATTATAGCTCGTTTTCTTTGATTATCCTCTTGGTCAGGGTTAACTGACTAGCTAATGAAGGTTAGAACACGTACGGCAATACTTATAACTTCACATGCCATTTAAATAATTAATTTGAACGGTCATTCTTTGAATATTTTTCGACATTCTTTGATTAGTTATCCTACACATATTTTACCACAGATGGGAACTCTGTGTTTATTGATCTGGAAGTTATTCATCTTGCTATTACTATAACACAGAACAATCAATTCAGATATTTTATTTTCCTTGAAAAATTAATGAAACACAGGCATTTAATTCTAACTGCTAATTACAAACTTCCAATAATATCTCAAATGAGCTGTTTCGTAGCTTAACCATTGAAGCCAAATATTTATGATAATAAAACATATTTGATTGCATATTCCCCCGATGAAACAGGTATACATGTATATATAATTGATCATTGGAATGGAAAAACGTATAATATGCAATACTAGTACAATTGTTAAGAAAAAGCCATTACTGTTTATCACTAAAGACAACGATACAATCCGTCGAAATAAGTCCATTAATGTTCGATATCGTTACTCCATACAACAATACAATCATTCTTAAATAGCCCACTATTGTTATACATTGTCACTCAAGAAAACAATACTATCGTTCCGAATAAGCCCTCTATTGTTATACATTGTCACTCAAGAAAACAAAACTATCGTCTTGAATAAGCCCACTATCACTATTGTTATACATTGTCACTCAAGAAAACAATACTATCGTTCTGCATAAGCCCATTATTGTTATATACGTTGTCACCCGAGAAAACAATACTATCGTTCTGAATAATAAAATTGAGAATGGAAATGGGGAATGTGCCAAAGAGACAACAACCCGACCATAGAAAAAAGCAACAGCAAAAGGTCACCAACAGGTCTTCAATGTAGCGAGAAATTCCCGCACCCGGAGGCGTCCTTCAACTGGCCCCTAAACAAATATATACTAGTTCAGTGATAATGAACGCCATACTAATTTCCAAATTGTACACAAGAAACTAAAATTAAAATAATACAAGACTAACAAAGGCCAGAGGCTCCTGACTTGGGACAGGCGCAAAAATGCGGCGGGGTTAAACATGTTTGTGAGATCTCAACCCTCCCCCTATACCTCTAGCCAATGTAGAAAAGTAAACGCATAAAATACGCACATTAAAATTCAGTTCAAGAGAAGTCCGAGTCTGATGTCAGAAGATGTAACCAAAGAAAATAAACAAAATGACAATAATACATAAATAACAACAGACTACTAGCAGTTAACTGACATGCCAGCTCCAGACTTCAATTACACTGACTGAAAGATTATGATTTCATCATATGAACATCAGGCACAATCCTTCCCGTTAGGGGTTTATTATCATACCATCATAACATATATGAGAAGAACATAACCCGTGTCATGCCAACAACTGTTTTTGAATAAATGTGTTTAGTTCCGATGCAAAGACCCTATAAGTGAATCAATATTAACGCCAAAATATGCAATTTTTAATGACCTGACAACAGTATCGTAACTATATCCCTTCTTAATAAGTTTATTCAAAGGTTTTGTTAGTTTTTGAGGTGAATACTGACACCTTTGTGCTTTATAAAGAATATTTCCATAAAAAATTTGGATGTGAAATACCTGAACGTATAAGAAGTCTGCATGTTGAGCTATATTTACGAATGATGTCCTTAAGCCCACTATTGTTATACATTGTCACTCAAGAAAACAATACTATCGTTCTGAATAACCTTCTGCTGTTGTTTTTTTTTCTATGGTCGGGTTTTTGTCTCTTTGACACATTCCCCATTTCCATTCTCAATTTTATCGTTCTGAATAAGCCCACTATCACTATTATTATACATTGTCACTCAAGAAAACACTACTATCGTTCTGAATAAGCCCACTATTGTTATACATTGTCACTCAAGAAAACAATACTATCGTTCTGAATAAGCCTACTATTGTTATACATTGTCACTCAAGAAAACAATACTATCGTCTTGAATAAGCCCACTATCACTATTGTTATACATTGTCACTCAAGAAAACAATACTATCGTTCTTAATTAGTCAATCTTTATTTGATATTTGATATTTCTATCTGTATGATAACCTCACTGCAGACATCCAAACAATCGTTCGAGTAAGCCCAGCTTTGTGTTGTTTTGTCACTACAGACAACGAATCAATCGTTCGAGTAAGCCCAACTCTGTATGGTATCGTCACATACAGACAACAATACAATCGTTCGAGTAAGCCCAGCTCTGCAGACAACAAAACAATCGTTCGAGTAAGCCCAGCTCTGTACGGTATCGTCACATGCAGACAACGATACAATTGTTCGAGTAAGCCAAACCCTATATGGTATCGTCACATGCAGACCACGATTCAATTGTTTGAGAAAGCCCAGCTCTGTATGGTATCGTCACATGCAGACAACAAAACAATCGTTCGAGTAAACCCAGCTCTGTATAGTTTTGTCAATATAGACAACGGTACAATCGTTCGAGTAAGCTCAGCTCTGTATGGTATCGTCGCATGCAGACAATGATACAATCGTTCGAGTAAGCCCAGCTCTGTATGGTATCGTCGCATGCAGACAACAAAACAATCGTTCAAGTAAGCACAGCTCTGTATAGTTTCGTCAATATAGACAACGGTACAATCGTTCGAGTAAGCCCAGCTCTGTATGGTATCGTCGCATGCAGACAATGATACAATCGTTCGAGTAAGCCCAGCTCTGTATGGTATCGTCGCATGCAGACAATGATACAATCGTTCGAGTAAGCCCAGCTCTGTATGGTATTGTCACATGCAGACAAGATTTTCGAGTAAACCCAGCTCGTGTGGTAATGCCATCCAGCAGACAACAAAACAATCGTTCGAGTAAGTCTAGCTCTGTATGGTATCGTCGTATGCAGACAATAAACAATCGTTCCAGTAAGCTCAGCTCTGTATGATAACCTCAATACGGACAACAAAACAATCGTTCGGAAAGCCGGTTTGACATCGACACTAAAGACAACGAATAGTACTAGCACAAACTGTTTAATAGCACCGCGGTTTCTATCCCACTTTGGATTTTTCGCTCAATATTAAATTTCGGTATTGCTTTATATTTGTGGAGTGTAACAGTTATTCATGGTTTGTCTTTTGACCATGGTGTATTCTGGGTTTTTTATGGTGTTGTCCGATTTTGTCCCTTGTGTATCGTCTCTTGACTTTTTTCTACCATCAAATGGTCATCAAACGTTAGTAAGTTGTCTAAACTAATGCGAGAACGTTTCATATTTAGCACAAGCTCTTTACCTTTTCGATATATGGTGGCATTGTGTTGAGAACGTTTCATATTCGACACAAGCTCTTCACTTTATCGATATCTGGTGGCATTGTGTTGAGCAAGTTTCATATTCAGCACAAGCTCAACACCTTATCGATATCTGGTGGCATTATGTTGACAACGTTTCATATTCAGCACAAGCTCTTCACTTTATCGTTATCTGGTGGAATTGTGTTGAGGACGTTTCATATTCAGCACAAGCTCTTCACTTTATCGATATCTGATGGCATTGTGTTGAGAACGTTTCATATTCAGCACAAGCTCTTCACTTTATCGATATCTGGTGGCATTGTGTTGAGAACGTTTCATATTCAGCACAAGCTCTTCACTTGATCGATATCTGGTGGCATTGTGTTGAGAACGTTTCACATTCAGCACAAGCTCATCACCTTATCGATATCTGGTGGCACTGTGTTGAGAACGTTTCATATTTAGCACAAGCTCTTTACCTTATCGATATCTGGTGGCATTGTGTTGAGAACATTTCATATTCATCACAAGCTCATCACTTTATCGATATCTGGTGGCATTGTGTTAAGAACGTTTCATATTCAGCACAAGCTCATCACTTTATCGATATCTGGTGGCATTGTATTGAGAACGTTTCATATTCAGCACAAGCACATCACCTTATTGATATCTGGTGGCATTGTGTTGAGAAAGTTTCATATTCAGCACAAGCTCTGCACTTTATTGATATCTGGTGGCATTGTTTTGAGAACGTTTGGTATTCAGCACAAGCTCTTCACTTTAACGA
This sequence comes from Mytilus edulis, assembly GCA_019925275.1. Classification (NCBI taxonomy): domain Eukaryota; kingdom Metazoa; phylum Mollusca; class Bivalvia; order Mytilida; family Mytilidae; genus Mytilus; species Mytilus edulis. The sequence continues at coordinate 8,101,370 of CM034359.1, forward strand.
TATCTGGTGGCATTGTGTTGAAAACGTATCTTAATGTTCAGGACATGAGGTCAAACTCAGTTTTTGGCGGGGTTCGTGTAGCTAAGTATTTATTTTTCTATGTTATGTTTTGTGTACAGTTTGGTTGTCTGTTTTCCATTTTAGCCATGGTATTGCCAGTTTATTTTCTATTTATTAGTCTTGATATCCCTCTTGTATCTTTTGGCTTCTCTTTTACAAAAATTCAGAATAAACGAATAGTTTATCATTGAAATAAAACGATAAATCCAATTAATATTTAGAACTTAAACATTATAAACGAATCCAAAATATGAGTCTCACCCTATTTAAATTAACGGCCCTTATTGGGAACATTTATAACAAAAATACAAACAACTCTTATATTTACAGAAATATAATTCAAGAATGAAGTTAGTACTCTCACAGTATTATGTGTTAAATAGTTCTATTCTTTTGAAACGTTTACATTATGTGTTAAATAATTCTATTCTTTAAAACGTTTACATTTATTCTTTGTAGAAGACTCTCATCAAGTCTCTTCCACATCAAGCAGAATAATTAAGTTTCTTCAGACAATATAACATGCCACTTGTTCGCTTAATAAAACATCCAAGGACTGTTCAACGATTATTGAGTTCGCTTAATAAAACATCCAAGGACTGTTGAACGATTATTGAGTTCGCTTAATAAAACATCCAAGGACTGTTGAACGATTATTGAGTTCGCTTAATAAAACATCCAAGGACTGTTGAACGATTATTGAGTTCGCTTAATAAAACATCCAAGGACTGTTGAACGATTATTGAGTTCGCTTAATAAAACATCCAAGGACTGTTGAACGATTATTGAGTTCGCTTAATAAAACATCCAAGGACTGTTCAACGATTATTGAGTTCGCTTAATAAAACATCCAAGGACTGTTCAACGATTATTGAGTTCGCTTAATAAAACATCCAAGGACTGTTGAACGATTATTGAGTTCGCTTAATAAAACATCCAAGGACTGTTCAACGATTATTGAGTTCGCTTAATAAAACATCCAAGGACTGTTCAACGATTATTGAGTTCGCTTAATAAAACATCCAAGGACTGTTCAACGATTATTGAGTTCGCTTAATAAAACATCCAAGGACTGTTCAACGATTATTGAGTTCGCTTAATAAAACATCCAAGGACTGTTCAACGATTATTGAGTTCGCTTAATAAAACATCCAAGGACTGTTCAACGATTATTGAGTTCGCTTAATAAAACATCCAAGGACTGTTCAACGATTATTGAGTTCGCTTAATAAAACATCCAAGGACTGTTCAACGATTATTGAGTTCGCTTAATAAAACATCCAAGGACTGTTCAACGATTATTGAGTTCGCTTAATAAAACATCCAAGGACTGTTCAACGATTATTGAGTTCGCTTAATAAAACATCCAAGGAATGTTCAACGATTATTGAGTTCGCTTAATAAAACATCCAAGGAATGTTCAACGATTATTGAGTTCGCTTAATAAAACATCCAAGGACTGTTGAACGATTATTGAGTTCGCTTAATAAAACATCCAAGGAATGTTCAACGATTATTGAGTTTGTTTTCTTCTATTTGTCTCATGCACAAGACTTAATTGGAATCTGTTTCTCTACTCGTAATTTAATAACAACGTCAATAAAAATAATGCCTGATATTTATTGACTATCAACATAAGAAATAGATTCGGATATTAAACTCCAAGATAGCGGTGATTGGTTCGGGACATTCTGATTATCAGAAAAAGATGCATAAAGTAGGCTGATCGAACATTCTCATTGTACCAAAACTGATGCATTGCATTCAATACCATTTTATAGGAAAATCAATGAGTGTTTTTCACACGGAGTGAAGTGATTAGTTCGATCAACAATATTCTTAATCAGTAACACCAAGGAGCACATTCCAGGATACAACAAGGTAGGACAATTATTTTATTATAGATTAAACATCGGCTCGTTTCACCAGTTCGTTTCAATCAAACAACAAATATTTGTTAATTGGCTAATTAAATTGTTTGTATGTACGTGTACCGCTATCTCTTAGCTATATAACAAGCAAGCACTTGTTACATTAATTCCGTGGATATATTATTATATTAGGACAGGACTACTGACTCAACTATCAGTCTGATACTGATAATAAAATAACACATATTCTTAAGATAATATATAAAATTTAAAACCATTATTTTAGTATTACAAATATACAGTAAACATTTAAAAAATTAATAATAAAATATAAAGTGTAGATGAACTGTGAAATAGAACCAAAATTCAAACATTTTATATAATATAATAAATTTGGCATGCATGTGTGTGTTTAAGTGTGTACTATGTTCTGAATGTCGTTTTATACCAATCATAGAAGAGGATATGCAGTCTTTACATTACCGAGTACACAATTATTAGTTTTTAATAGGAAAGAAGTCAAATGCAATAGATATAAGAATCAATTATTATCATACAGATAGTTAGTATAGCAAAATTGGTGATAAACCTCTTCAACTGTTGCAGTTCCTATACATTCATGGCTTTCAGATATTCTTTTGAGAATTTCTGATAAGGGTAAAACCAGAAAATTGTGTCGGCATGGTCGGACTCATAATATTTATAAAATGTTGTTTTAAAATTGTTTAATTATTTAAAGGAAGACGCCCAATTAGGGACTAATATGTTTTATGTTTTCGTTCCAATTTATATTAATCCCTGTCGAAATTAAATTAACTAAAGTTATTACATGAGAATGACTATGACATATAATATGTGTAAAAAGAGATACACGCGTAGATTTTCTGTTGACATAAACAAGTTTCTAAATAATATCTCACTTTTTCTAGTAATCGTATTCTAGAATAATATGATTTCTCTGAATATACAAGCGCAAGGTGTTTATAACTCATAAGTACAGACCAAACATGTTTGTTTCAAAACCATAAAAGAACAGAGAATTCCGTGATTTCTAGATATATAGTTTATGTGTGTTGAGAATAAGAAGTATTTTATATGTCGTTACATGCCGTAAATCTCTATAATCAGAGAGAATAAAGATGTACAATGTCGCCGACTGGACACTTTTACGACAATCTGCAGAACACATTTGAAATACAATTGTCTTGGAATTGCTTCAAAGTACAAATTATAGCTGTCATTCGGAAATTATAACTGTCACTCGGAAGAAGGTCAAAATAAATGTTGCTTTTGAAATGTTCTTAAGGCAATTACAACTGCTCGGTTTCAAATCAACTTTCGTGTCAGTTAATAAACCTTACCATATTAAAATGAAACATGCAAAGATAATTGCCGTTTTGAGGTGTAAAACGTCTTAACTTGACTTGATCAGTAAATGACTTTCACATTATCAAGGCTTTCGATGTCTATAAATGAGTGTTATTGTTCTGCTCGAATTTAATCCTGTCTACCAAATATAATCAACGTGCTTTTTTCCCATTATATTCTATATATAGTTGAGTATAAGGCGCTTCATAGTATCACGCCTGTAACTATTTTTCTAAGATATTTTAAAACGAAAGATCTCTTAATGTAGAACTCATACCACATGTACATCTTCCTATATATATTCAAAATTTTCGCCGAACAACGATAATACTCATTAAAAGAAAATGGATAAAATCAATGTCAGTTTACTTAATATTTTATTCGTTTGTCATTTTTATTTTTGTTTAAAATGTTTGATACATTTAAGTTTTGATATCAGATTTCTAACTTTAATTCATTTAACCTATGTAACTTGAACCTACAATCATATAACTATATCAATGTAGCACGTACTATATGTGACTCTATAATAATTCTTACATTACTATATATATAGTTAACCTATGATGTGGGAATCTATAATAATAAAACTTTGATTTACATTTTTTAACCCATGACGTTATGTGAATCTTAAATATTATAACTATGGTCTACACTTTTAACTCGTGTAAATCGGATTATATCACAATACCATATTTTTTTGTAACCCATGTTAGATGAATATTTTAGAATAAACACCATTTTTTTTTAAAGACTGATTACATGACGCTTTGCAGTTCTTTTTGTAATTTTATTCGGCCGTAAGAGAGGTTACCGAAACACATTTGCCTGATGCTCTTAAAATTGTAAACAGAATTATTCCACTTTTTTTATTACATAGATGATGGTGATTTAAATGGATTTCCCTATCTATTATCTCGCGGGTGAAATACATTTTGTAACTCGTTTTCATTCTCTAGACTTTCCCCTTCTTTTACTGTACCCTAACTTGAAACTACACGCAAAACAGTAACGCCTAATGATGGAAGTTATTTATTAAGTCCAGACTTTCCCCTCCTTTTACTGTACCCTTATTTGAGACACACGCCAAACAGTAGCGCCTAAGGTTGGAAGTTATTTATTAAGTCCAGACTTTCCCTCCTTTTACTGTACCCTTATTTGAGACACACGCCAAACAGTAACGCCTAAGTTGGAAGTTATTTATTAAGTCCAGACTTTCCCTCCTTTTACTGTACTCTTATTTGAGACTACATCCCAAACAGTAGCGCCTAAGGTTGGATTTTATTTATTAAGTCCAGACTTTCCCTCCTTTTACTGTACCCTTATTTGAGACACACGACAAACAGTAACGCCTAAGGTTGGAAGTTATTTATTAAGTCCAGACTTTTCCTCCTTTTACTGTACCCTTTTTTGAGACTCACGACAAACAGTAACGCCTAAGTTGGAAGTTATTTATTTAGTCCAGACTTTCCCTCCTTTTACTGTACTCTAATTTGAGACTCACGACAAACAGTAACGCCTAAGTTGGAAGTTATTTATTAACTATCCCCTCCTTTTACTGTATCTTCACTTGAGACTACACGCAAAACAGCAACGCCTATGGTTAGAAGTTATTCATCAAGTCCAGATTATCCCCCACCCCCATTTACATGTACTTTACCCTTATTTGAGACCACACGCCAAACAGTAACGCATAAGGTTGAAAGTTCTTGATCAAGTATTTAACATATCAACAATTGATAATTGTAAAATCTGCACAAATTGACGATCTTTCAGTTTGGCAACTACATGTACGTGTAATACATATAAGTCAACTAAAGAAATGATAAAATACAATATATTTTCAATATATACTGAACTGTACCAAGGTAACTAACAAACATAATTGGTCTAATATTTACAAAGTGTCATTTTCTTACCAAAATCATTGATTTAAAGCACTCAATTTTTTTTTTAAATTTTTGTTATTTATAAACTCGAATTTTCACCCTTAATTTCAAAATTTAATATACTAGAAATTAAACTTTAAACTTAGATAGGGTCTGCTTTTGTGTGCTGTTGCAGATATTTGAATACCTAAATCTATTCTTCGAAACCAAATGCCGAAATTTGCGCCAAAAAATAAATTTGACATCTGTATTCACGGTATTTTGTAACTTTCAAAGAGGTAGGGCCAATTTGCCGATGATTTTTTTCACAGAAGGGCCAATTTCAAAAAGTGCCGAAAGAATAAAATTTACTATAAAAACAAAAAATAAAAAGGCTTTTTGATCAATATCTCGATTTATATATATTATGACATGTGTGATCAAAAGTTAATTTGACCCTAAAAAAGGATGAAAGTCCAATATGCGGATTTTCAGGTGTTTTTAGGTGAGAAAAACAGGGAATCCCCTCAGAAGGACATTTTAAACCAAAAAAAAGTTATGCTTTTTATGACTGTTGTTATTCATACTACTTGTTCCCTCAAAAATGAAATTGGTTTAGAGTGTCCTTATTACATAAAAAACAACTTTTTAAAGAAAAAATTGTAACATCGATAAATTGTACCGATATAGCTGCTTAATAAGAGAGATATGCATAAGCATCGCCGTAGCTCCATTAGTAGAGCACAGAACTACTAATAAATGATGGTTTGAAAGAAAGGGTTCGAATCTCGCTCAGAATATTAGCATTTTTGTGTTGTTATATTAAATTTTAATGTTTCTATCATATTTTTTCGGATGTTTGCTTAATTCATAGAGTCATTCTGGTTCATTTTGACTATAAAGTTTACTAGTTTATCATTTTACATGTATCAAAGAAAAAAATAATGTATTGCTTATTGTGTGCATTCCTAGACTATCCATACTCTTGACTTACTTTCTATCCATGTGGTTACATTTATTACATATATTCAAGGACCAACTGCCGTCAAACTGATGTAGGGGCCTGTACATAACCAATAACACGAGAATTAATTCTATAGCAATGAAACCTACATGTTGCGGGTGTTATATACACATAACTTAAAATAAGGCCATTGTATACAAGTTTCAAAACAACACAAACTATTTTTCGAAACCTTTTTTGAACATGGTATTATATGTAACAAATGCAGTCAACAACAATTTTGTCGCCAATTTACAAACTGTTTAGATACTAATACTGATATATTTACCACCGTCCCTACACCGGTACCTAAGTCATCAGAAAATAAAACAACACAACAGAACAATCAATTACACTACAAATCGTGATTGAAGGTAAAACATCAAGAAGCTGTTGCATCTGTATCACAACGAAGGTCCGATTTGTTAAAATGACAGAAAAGGCAATATAACATGTGTAAGTAGCACAGGGTGATCTATGACCAACTGACGGTAAAATGTTCTCGGGTTAAAATATATACATGTAGTATCTTATCTTATCTTATAGGCGATAAAACCTTAAAAGACCAGGAAAAGTACATATATACAGATATTTAGAATGAGAAAATCAAGATTTGAATTTGTTCCATGTTATTTGGCTCCTTGTCATGTTACGTGGTATGGCACCTTGCATAAAAGATGTTAATAATAAAATAAAATCAATATTAAAAAATCAATAGCCTTGGCCTTGTCTTTGTAGGAATACCTGTTCAAGGTATGAAAATAAATGATGTGACGTATTTTCATGTACTATAATTAACATCTATCGGGCTATTTAAAGCATGATTTACCTATCTAATCGAATGAAACAAATCGCCGGCAAATTGGCTCTACCTCTTTCGAAGAGATTCTTTTAATCATATGCATTGGCTTTGCAAATTACTGTTTTTCGTTAAATAATTGAACAGTCTTTCTATTTATATTTAATGATAAATTGGAGTTCAAATTTGTTTAACGTTACTTTTGTTGACTTGTAGATATGAAATAATTCATACGCCGAACAAGTACAGTGATATTTTTCACAACATTGTGAGTCCAACTACAGCCGGTAACACATACATGATGTAATGTTTCTATATTCCTAAAAGCATAACTAATCGCCATATTTGAATATGCAAAAGTAAGACCACGTGTGACGATAAATAATGATAGAACGTCTACGATAAATAATGGTAGGAACAGTCCACGATAAATAATAGTTAAAACAGTCCTCGATAAGTAATGTTGTGAACAGTTCGCGATAAATAATGGCAGAAACAGTTATTGTTAGATAATTATAGGAACAGTCAAATATGAATAATGAAAGAAACAGTCCACGATGAATAATAGTTTAAACAGTCCACGATATATAATGTTGGGAACAGTCCGCGATAAATAATGGTAGAAACAATCATTGTTAGATAATTATAAGAACAGTCAAATATGAATAATGAAAGAAACAGTCCACGATGAATAATAGTTTAAACAGTCCACGATATATAATGTTGGGAACAGTCCGAGATAAATAATGGTAGAAACAGTCATTGTTAGATAATTACAAGAATAGTCAAATATAAATAATGATAAAAACAGTCCACGATAAATAATGAAAGGAACCGTCCACGATAAATAATGGTAGAAACAGTCATTGTTAGATAATTAAAGCAACAGTCAACGATAAATACTTGTAGAAACAGTCCACGTTAAATAATGATAGAACCGTTCACGATAAATAATGGTAGAAACAGTCCACGATAGATAATAGTATAAACGGTCCACGATGAATAATGTTGTGAACAATCCACTATGCATAATGTTGGGAACAGTCCACAATAAATAATGTTTGGTACTGTCCACTATAAATTATGTTTGGAACAGTCCACGATAAATAATGATAGGAACCGTCCATGATAAATAATGATAAACACAGTCTACGATAAATAATGGTAGAAACAGTCCCCGATAAATATTGGTAGAAACAGTCCAAGATAAATATTGGTAGAAACAGTCCAAGGTAAAAAATAGTTAAAACAGTTCGAGATAAATAAATGTTGGAAACAGTCCGCGAAAAATAATGGTAGCAACAGTCCACGATGAATAATGATAGAAACAGTTCACGATAAATAATGGTCCACGATGAATAATGGTAGACACTGTCCATGATAAATAATGATAGGAACAGTCCACGATAAATAATGACAGAATCAGTCCAAGATAAATAATGGTAGCAACCGTACATGATAAATAATGGTAGAAACAGTCCATGATTAATAATGATAGTAAAAGTCCACGATAAATAATGATAGAAAAGGTTCACGATAAATAATGGTAAAAACAGTCCACGATATATAATGATAGAAACAGTCCGCTATAAATAATATTGGGAACAGTCCACTATAAATAATGATAGGAACCGTTCACGATAAATAATGGTAGAAACAGTCCACGATGAATAATGTTGGAAACAGTTCACTACGAATAATGTTCGAAACAGTCCGCGATAAATAATGTTGGGAACAGTCCACTATAGATAATGACAGAAACAGTCCATGATAAATAATGGTAGAAACAGTTCACGATAAATAATGGTAGAAACAGTCCACGATAAATAATGATAGAAACAGTTCACGATAAATAATGGTCGACGATAAATAATGATAGAAACCGTTCATGATAAATGATGATAGGAACAGTCCACGATAAATAATGATAGAAACACTCCAAGATAAATAATGGTAGAAACAGTACATGATAAATAATGGTAGAAACAGTCCATGATAAATATTGGTAGAAACAGTCCACGATAAATAATGATAGAAACACTCCAAGATAAATAATGGTAGAAACAGTCCAAGATAAATAATGGTAGAAACAGTCCATGATAAATATTGCTAGAAACAGTCTACGATAAATAATAATAGGAACAGTCCACGATAAATATTGGTAAAAACAGTTCACTATAAATAATGGTAGAAACAGTCCACGATATATAATGATGGAAACAGTCCACTATAAATAATATTGGGAACAGTCCACTATAAGTAATGATAGGAACCGTTCACGATAAATAATGGTAGAAACAGTCCACTATAAATAATGTTTGGAACAGTCCACTATAAGTAATGATAGGAACCGTTCACGATAAATAATGGTAGAAACAGTCCACTATAAATAATGTTGGGAACAGTCCACTATGAATAATGATAGGAACCGTCCATGATAAATAATGGTAAACACAGTCTACGATAAATAATGGTAGAAACAGTCCCCGATAAATATTGGTAGAAACAGTCCAAGATAAATATTGGTAGAAACAGTCCAAGGTAAAAAAAATAGTTAAAACAGTTCGAGATAAATAATGTTGGAAACAGTCCGCGAAAAATAATGGTAGCAACAGTCCACGATGAATAATGATAGAAACAGTTCACGATAAATAATGGTCCACGATGAATAATGGTAGACACCGTCCATGATAAATAATGATAGGAACAGTCCACGATCAATAATGACAGAAACAGTCCAAGATAAATAATGGTAGCAACCGTCCACGATAAATAATAGTTAAAACAGTCCTCGATAAGTAATGTTGGAACAGTCCGCAATAAATAAGGACAGAAACAGTATATTGTTAGATAATTATAGGAACAGTCAAATATGAATAAATTAAAGAAACAGTCCACGATGAAATAGTTTAAACAGTCCACGATATATAATGTTGGGAACAGTCCGCGACAAATAATGGTAGAAAAAGTCATTGTTAGATAATTATAAGAACAGTCAAATATAAATAATGATAGAAACAGTCCACGATAAATAATGAAAGGAACCGTCCACGATAAATAATGTAGAAACAGTCATTGTTAGATAATTAAAGCAACAGTCAACGATAAATACTGGTAGAAACAGTCCACGATAAATAATGGTAGAAACAGTCCACGATGTATAATGGTAGAAACAGTCCACGATAAATAATGGTATAAACAGTCCACGATGAATAATGTTGTGAACATCCACTATGCATAATGTTGGGAACAGTCCACAATAAATAATGTTTGGAACTGTCCACTATAAATTATGTTTGGAACAGTCCACGATAAATAATGATAGGAACCGTCCATGATAAATAATGGTAAACACAGTCTACGATAAATAATGGTAGAAACAGTCCCCGATAAATATTGGTAGAAACAGTCCACGATAAATATTGGTAGAAACAGTCCAAGGTAAAAAATAGTTAAAACAGTTCGAGATAAATAATGTTGGAAACAGTCCACGAAAAATAATGGTAGCAACAGTCCACGATGAATAATGATAGAAACAGTTCACGATAAATAATGGTCCACGATGAATAATGGTAGACACTGTCCATGATAAATAATGATAGGAACAGTCCACGATAAATAATGACAGAATCAGTCCAAGATAAATAATGGTAGCAACCGTACATGATAAATAATGGTAGAAACAGTCCATAATTAATAATGATAGTAAAAGTCCACGATAAATAATGATAGAAAAGGTTCACGATAAATAATGGTAAAAACAGTCCACGATATATAATGATAGAAACAGTCCGCTATAAATAATATTGGGAACAGTCCACTATAAATAATGATAGGAACCGTTCACGATAAATAATTGGTAGAAACAGTCCACGATGAATAATGTTGGAAACAGTTCACTACGAATAATGTTGGAAACAGTCCGAGATAAATAATGTTGGGAACAGTCCACTATAGATAATGACAGAAACAGTCCATGATAAATAATGGTAGAAACAGTTCACAATAAATAATGGTAGAAACAGTCCACGATAAATAATGATAGAAACAGTTCACGATAAATAATGGTCCACGATAAATAATGATAGAAACCGTTCATGATAAATGATGATAGGAACAGTCCACGATAAATAATGATAGAAACACTCCAAGATAAATAATGGTAGAAACAGTACATGATAAATAATGGAAGAAACAGTCCATGATAAATATTGGTAGAAACAGTCCACGATAAATAATGATAGAAACACTCCAAGATAAATAATGGTAGAAACAGTCCAAGATAAATAATGGTAGAAACAGTCCATGATAAATATTGTAGAAACAGTCTACGATAAATAATAATAGGAACAGTCCACGATAAATATTGGTAAAAACAGTTCACTATAAATAATGGTAGAAACAGTCCACGATATATAATGATGGAAACAGTCCACTATAAATAATATTGGGAACAGTCCACTATAAGTAATGATAGGAACCGTTCACGATAAATAATGGTAGAAACAGTCCACTATAAATAATGTTTGGAACAGTCCACTATAACTAATGATAGGAACCGTTCACGATAAATAATGTTAGAAACAGTCCACTATAAATAATGTTGGAACAGTCCACTATGAATAATGTTGGAAACAGTCCACTATAAATAATGTTGGGAACAGTCCACTATAAATAATGTTGGGAACAATCCACTATAAATAATGATAGGAACCGTCCACGATAAATACTGGTAGAAACAGTCCACTATAAATAATGTTGGGAACAGTCCACTATGAATAATGTTGGAAACAGTCCAATATAAATAATGTTGGGAACAGTCCACTATAAATAATGATAGGAACCGTTCACGATAAATAATGGTAGAAGCAGTCCGCTATAAATAATGTTGGGAACAGTCCACTATAACTAATGATAGGAACCGTTCACGATAAATAATTGTAGAAACAGTCCACTATGAATAATGTTGGGAACAGTCCACTATAACTAATGATAGGAACCGTTCACGATAAATAATGGTAGAAACAGTCCACTATAAATAATGTTGGGAACAGTCCACTATGAATAATGTTGGAAACAGTCCACTATAAATGATATTGGGAACAGTCCACTATAAATAATGTTGGGAACAATCCACTATAAATAATGATAGGAACCGTTCACGATAAATAATGGTAGAAACAGTCCACGATATATAATGTTGGGAACAGTCCGAGATAAATAATGGTAGAAACAGTCATTGTTAGATAATTATAAGAATAGTCAAATATAAATAATGATAGAAACAGTCCACGATAAATAATGAAAGGAACCGTCCACGATAAATAATGGTAGAAACAGTCATTGTTAGATAATTAAAGCAACAGTCAACGATAAATACTTGTAGAAACAGTCCACGTTAAATAATGATAGGAACCGTTCACGATAAATAATGGTAGAAACAGTCCACGATGAATAATGGTAGAAACAGTCAACGATAAATAATGATAGAAACAGTTCACGATAGATAATGATAGGAACCGTCCACGATAAATAATGGTATAAACAGTCTACGATGTATAATGGTAGAAACAATCCACGATAGATAATAGTATAAACGGTCCACGATGAATAATTTTGTGAACAATCCACTATGCATAATGTTGGGAACAGTCCACAATAAATAATGTTTGGAACTGTCCACTATAAATTATGTTTTGAACAGTCCACGATAAATAATGATAGGAACCGTCCATGATAAATAATGGTAAACACAGTCTACGATAAATAATGGTAGAAACAGTCCCCGATAAATATTGGTAGAAACAGTCCACGATAAATATTGGTAGAAACAGTCCAAGGTAAAAAAATAGTTAAAACAGTTCGAGATAAATAATGTTGGGAACAGTCCGCGAAAAATAATGGTAGCAACAGTCCACGATGAATAATGATAGAAACAGTTCACGATAAATAATGGTCCACGATGAATAAATGGTAGACACCGTCCATGATAAATAATGATAGGAACAGTCCACGATAAATAATGATAGAAACAGTCCAAGATAAATAATGGTAGCAACCGTACATGATAAATAATGGTAGAAACAGTCCACAATTAATAATGATAGTAAAAGTCCACGATAAATAATGATAGAAAAGGTTCACGATAAATAATGGTAAAAACAGTCCACGATATATAATGATAGAAACAATCCGTTATAAATAATATTGGGAACAGTCCACTATAAATAAGGATAGGAACCGTTCACGATAAATAATGGTAGAAACAGTCCACGATGAATAATGTTGGAAACAGTTCACTACGAATAATGTTGGAAACAGTCCGCGATAAATAATGTTGGGAACAGTCCACTATAGATAATGACAGACACAGTCCATGATAAATAATGGTAGAAACAGTTCACGATAAATAATGGTAGAAACAGTCCACGATAAATAATGATAGAAACAGTTCACGATAAATAATGGTCCACGATAAATAATGATAGAAACCGTTCATGATCAATAATGATAGGAACAGTCCACGATATATAATGATAGAAACACTCCAAGATAAATAATGGTAGAAACAGTCCATGATAAATATTGGTAGAAACAGTCCAAGATAAATAATGATAGGAACAGTCCACGATAAATATTGGTAAAAACAGTTCACTATAAAAAATGGTAGAAACAGTCCACGATATATAATGATGGAAACAGTCCACTATAAATAATATTGGGAACATTCCACTATAAGTAATGATAGGAACCGTTCACGATAAATAATGGTAGAAACAGTCCACTATAAATAATGTAGGGAACAGTCCACTATGAATAATGTTGGAAACAGTCCACTATAAATAATGTTGGGAACAGTCCACTATAAATAATGTTGGGAACAGTCCACGATAAATAATGATAGGAACCGTCTACGATAAATAATGGTAGAAACAGTCCACTATAAGTAATGTTGGGAACAGTCCACTATGAATAATGTTGGAAACAGTCCACTATAAATAATGATAGGAACCGTGCACGATCAATAATGATTGAAACAGTTCACTATAAATAATGATAGGAACCGTTCACGATAAATAATGGTAGAAGCAGTCCGCTATAAATAATGTTGGGAACAGTCCACTATAACTAATGATAGGAACCGTTCACGATAAATTATGGTAGAAACAGTCCACTATAAATAATGTTGGGAACAGTCCACTATGAATAATGTTGGAAACAGTCCACTATAAATGATATTGGGAACAGTCCACTATAAATAATGTTGGGAACAGTCCACTATAAATAATGATAGGAACCGTTCACGATAAATAATGGTAGAAACAGTCCACGATGAATAATGGTAGAAACAGTCCACGATAATAATGGTATAAACAGTCCACGATGAATAATGTTGTGAATAGTCCACTGTCAATAATGTTGGGAACAGTCCACAATAAATAATGTTTAGAACAGTCTACTATAGATAATGATAGGAACCGTCCACGATAAATAATGATAGTAAAAGTCCACGATAAATAATGATAGTAAAAGTCCACGATAAATAATGATAGACAAGGTTCACGATAAATAATGTTGGGAACAGTCCGCGATAAATAATGGTAACAACAGTCCACGATGAATAATGATAGAAACAGTTCACGATAAATAATGATCCACGATGAATATTGGTAGAAACAGTCCACGATAAATAATGATAGAAACAGTCCAAGATAAATAATGATAGTAAAAGTCCACGATAAATAATGATAGTAAAAGTCCACGATAAATAATGATGAAAAAAGGTTCACGAAAAGTAATGTTGGGAACAGTCCACGATAAATAATGATAGGAACTGTTCACGATAAATAATGGTTAAAACAGTCCACGATAAATAATGGTTAAAACAGTTCACAATAAATGATGGTAGAAACAGTCCACGGTAGATAATCTTAGAAACAATGTGAAAGTTGTTATGAATTTGCCATATTTCGTACAAAGTAAGTAGTATTCTACGTACTGCTTATCATTTTATATAGAAAGTTGTATCACAAAGACAAATACTTCAAGCAATCTTTGATGGAAAAAAAATCGAAATGAAAATATAGCAGTGAAGATAAAAACATACTTGGTTGCCTCTAAATTACCAAATTGCGTAAGAGGAAAGGTTTTATTTGCTTATCGTTACTTTTGTTGACTTGTAGATATGAAATAATTCATACGCCGAACAAGTACAATGATATTTTTTACAATATTGTGAGTCCAACTACCGCCGGTAACACAAACATGATGTAATGTTTCTATATACTAAAAAGCATAACTAATCGCCATATTTGAATATACAAAAGTAAGACTACGTGTGACGATAAATAGTGATAGAACGTTTACGATAAATAATGGTATAAACAGTCCACGATAAATAATGGTTAAAACAGTCCTCGATAAATAATGTTGGGAACAGTCGGCGATAAATAATGGTAGACACAGTTATTGTTAGATAATTATAGGAACAGTCAAATATAAATATATGATAGAAACAGTCCACGATGAATATGTGTAGAAACGGTCCACGATAAATAATGGTAGAAACAGTCCACGATGTATAATGGTAGAAACAATCCACGATAAATAATGGTAGAAACAGTTCACGATAAATAATGGTAGAAACAGTCCACGATAAATAATGGTAGAAACCGTCCACGATAAATAATGGTAGAAACAGTCCACGATGAATAATGGTAGAAACAGTCCACGATAAATAATGATAGAAACAGTTCACGATAAATAATGATAGAAACAGTCCACTATAAATAATATTGGGAACAGTCTACTATAAATAATGATAGGAACCGTTCACGATAAATAATGGTAGAAACAGTCCACTATAAATAATGTTTGGAACAGTCCACTATAACTAATGATAGGAACCGTTCACGATAAATAATGGTAGAAACAGTCCACTATAAATAATGGTAGAAACAGTCCACTATAAATAATGTTTGGAACAGTCCACTATAACTAATGATAGGAACCGTTCACGATAAATAATGGTAGAAACAGTCCACTATAAATATGTTGGGAACAGTCCACTATAACTAATGATAGGAACCGTTCACGATACATAATGGTTAAAACATTTCACGATAAATAATGGTTAAAACAGGCCATGATAAATGATGGAAGAAACAGTCCACGGTAGATAATCGTAGAAACAATGTGAAAGTTGTTATCAATTTGCCATATTTCGTACAAAGTTAGTAGTATTCTACGTACTACTTATCATTTTATATAGAAAGTTGTATAACAGAGACAAATACTTGAAGCAATTTTTGATGGAAAAAAATCGGAATGAAAATATAGCAGTGAAGATACAAACATACTTGGTTGCCTATAAATTACCAAATTGCGTAAGAGGAAAAGTTAAAATCAATTAAAAGAATGGGCTTAACGAATAAACAAAATATTTATTAACCTCTCTGTTTTATTTAACTGTTTTTGCTTCTAAAATATCTTCAAAAGCTTTCTATAAAAAGTGGTAGAATAACAAATCTAGTTACAACATATGAACGTATGTCATCCAGCTAATCTGATGTATTATTGAAATATATGTAAGCCAAGATGAAATCGTTGAATTAAGAAAGCAAATCCGATCCGGTTTCTGTTCAAGCTAATCACTTTATTGACTATCTTTGAAATTAATGGAGCTTTAGATCAGTATAATAACACGCAATTATACAGGAAAAAATGAAAATCAAATAGATCGCACCGGTAATGACTTTCATTGACAGCTTTCATAGACGATGAATGAAAATGATAATCTTCAATGTGGAGATTAAATTGTTAAAATGGATTTCATAACAGTTTACAGCAAAACTGCATAATGGTTGCAAAGAATTAAACATTCACCTGTAATACAAATTTCTTGCTGTATTGCTATTATACAAGCGACATCATCTACATATATTATCTTTATAACTCCTTGGTTAGTAACAAAACTTTTGGCACACAAAGATATACTCCTAATAATAAATGCATTTGCTATTATTAAAGATTTATGTAATAGTGCTTAGAAACTTGCTGTTCGGAAATCGTAAGAATTCTAAATTAAAAAAAAGTTAGTCTGAACTACAATATACTATTAAAGTTTATGCGACCTACAGCAGTGTAATATTATAGGTATATAAATCAATATTTACTCATGTTTTATGCATTTTCAGCCTGAAGAGAGACTGTCGCTAGTTAACCAAGTGTTTTAATAACAAGTGAGTGTGTGAGTGTAAGTGTGTTGGAAATAAGAATGATTAAAATATGATGTTGTATCTATGAAGTAAACTAGAGGTATATTGTAAGCAGTTTACGTACATGTAGTTTGAAGTTTGTTAATGTCATCATGATTGGCTCTAATATTACAGCAATAGTTACACTCGTCATGTAAAGTAATTGTGGCTCCATGAAATTAAATGAAAAAAATAAAACCGTCCATTCGACACTAAATATAAAACAGGGGAAAATAAAAACACGAAACCCACCATAAACTGCAAAGAAAGGTTGGGGTGATCAACAATTAAGATGATTTGTAATTATAGTACTTAAAAAGATCGAATTATGTAATGAATATTGAATGATGAAATGTTTACTTAACTTCCAGTGGCAAATATTTGATGTATATCAAGACGAGATAAACAATAAATTCAATATGATTGTTTTGTATAGCAGATCGACGGGTATTGAGGAACTTTAAAATGCAACTAACAAGTAATGATGTTAAAAACTCTCAGAAATTAGGCTTTGCATATCATCGAATTATTGCAAGGATTCCAAAATTGCAGAGAGCGTGACGCTATCTTTATACGTAGACGACATACGGTCCAAATTCCGAACGGGCTTTTTGAGTGAAGGTCTGAATACAGCCTTCGGTAGAACGTTGACTGCATAACAATTTGGTAGATTCTGTATCATGATGACAAATAAAGAAACCTCCCCCCGAAATAAAAATAACGTTGACTGTAACAAATATGTTACCTTCCTGTCCAATAATCAAACATCCAGCCCTTCAGTCAAACCTAAAACTAATCCACCGTCCTGCCAAATCTCATTCCTCTTGTGTCAAACCTCAAAATATGTCACTCCTCATCTCAAACCTCCAAATATTCCATTGTTCTGTCAAACCTCTAACTATCCCATTCCTCTTGTGTCAAACCTCAAACTATTCCACCGTTCTGTCAAACCTCCAACTATCCCGTTCCTCTTGTGTCAAACCTCCAATATTCCACCGTTCTGTAAATCTCCAACTATCCCGTTCGTACTTGTGTCAATTGAATCAAAAAGCACTCATCCTCTCAAACCTCCAACTATCAATTCTCTTGTATCAAACCCACACTATCCCACAGTCACTAGTCAAACCTCACCTATCCCATTATCTGTCAAACCTCCACTAATCCCATTTCCTCTAAAATCTCCAACTAATATCAATCCTCATGTGTAAACCTCCACCCATACCATTGTCCTGTCCAAACCTCCAACTATCCCATTCCTTTTGTGTCAAACCTCCAACTATTCCACCGTTCCTGTCCAAACCTCCAACTATCTCGTTCCTCTTGTGTCGTAACTCAAAATATGTCACTCAACCTCTCAAACCTCCAACTATCCAATTTCTCTTGTATCAAACCTGCCAACTATCCATTGTCCTATCAAACCTGCTACCTATCCCATTCATCCTTGTCAAACCTCCACTATTACCTTGTCCTGTCAAACCTCCAACTATCCCATTCCTCTTGTGTCGTAACTCAAAATATGTCACTCAACCTCTCAAACCCTCTTTCTTATCATATTGTCCTGTCAAACCTCCAACCTATCCCATTCCTCTTGTGTCTAAACTCAACTACACATTCCTTTTGTGTCGAAACTCAAAATATGTCATCCTCCTTTTAAACCTCAACTTACCCCATTATTAAACTATCAAATCCCGAATGATTCCATTCTTCTTGTGTCACACGTCAAACTTTCCCATTCATCTTACACCAAACCCCAAACTATGCCATTCCTTTTGGGTCAAACCTCAAACTAACCAAAATTCTTTCATACCTCAAACTATCCCATTCTTTTTGTGTCAAATCTCCTATTGTCCCATTTATCTTGTGTCAAACCTCCAACTCGCCGACTCCTGTTGTATCGAACCCCAAACTATCCCATTCCACCGGAGTCAAACCCCAAACTATCCCTTTCTTCTTGTGTCAAACATAAACTTTCCCATTCATCTTGTGTCAAACCGAAACTATCACATAACTCTTGTGTCAAATACGTAACTATTCAATTCATTTGTTTCAAACCTCAGACTTTCCTATTCCCCTTGTGTAAAACCTCCAACTATCCACCTTCATTTTACTACTAGTAACCCTTTCCTCTTTGGTCAAACATCCAACTACCCCACCCTCCTGTTAAACCTCAAACTATTCCACTCTCCTGTCAAACCTCAAACCACCCCTTTCTCTCGTCAAACATCCAACTATTCCAACCTCCTGTCAAACCTTAAACTATCCCAACCTCCAGTCAAACCTCCAACTATCCAACCCTCTGGTCATACCTCCAACTATCCAACCCACCTTTCAAACCTCCAACTATTCCAATCTCCTGGCAAACCTCAAACTATCCCACCCTCCGGTCATACCTCCAACTGTTCGACCCTCATCTTACTACTAGGATTCTTTTCCTCTTCAGTCAAACCTTCAACTACCCCAACCTTTTGTCAAACCTCCAACTATCCCACTCTTTTGTCAAACCTCCAACTATCCACATTCTCGTTAAACCTCCAACCCTCCCACCCTCCGGTCAAACCTTCAACTATCCAACCCTCCGGTCAAACCTCAAACTATCCCACCTACCTGTCAAACCTCAACTATTCCAATCTCCTGTCAAACCTCAAACTATCCCACTCAGGTCAATCTCCAACTGTTCCACCCTCATCTTACTACTAGTATCCTTTTCCTCTTCAATCAAACCTCAAACTATCCACCTTCTCGTTAAACCTCCAACTATTCCATTCCTCTTGTGTCAAACCCAAACTATCCCACATTCCTGTCAAACATCCAAATATCCCACTCTCATGTCATAATATCAACTTCCCTACCCTCCTGTCAAACTTCTAACTATCCCACCTTCCTGTCATACCTCTCACTATCCCTTTTCTCTTTGGTCAAACCTCCAACGACCCCTTCCTCCTGTCAAACCTCCTACTATTTTTTCCTCCTGTTTCAATTTTCCGACTGTCATTTTCCTCCTGTGTCAAACCTCAAATTATCCCACCATCTTGTCATACCTCTAACTATCCAATCCTCCTGTCAGACCTCCAATTATCCGTTTCCTCTTGTGTCAAACGTCAAACTACTCCAACCTCCTGTCAAACCTCAAACTATCCTTTTCCTCCTGTGTCAAACCTCCAACTATCCCACTCTTCTGTCAAACTTTTAACTATCCCACGATCTTGTCAAACCTCCAACTATCCAACCCTCTTGTCAAACCTCTAAATATCCCACCCTCCCGTCATACCTCCAATTATTCCACCCTTGTGTCAAACCTCCAACTAACCCATCTTTCTGCCATACCTGCAACTATCCCACCCTCTTCTCAAACCTCAAACTATCTTACCCTCCTGCGATATCTACAACTATCCCACCTTCATGTCAAACATCAAACTATCCCATCTTCCTGCCACGACTCCAACTATCCCACCCTTCTGTCAAATCTTTAACTATCCCACGCTCTTGTCAAACCTTCAACTATCCCACGCTCTTATCAAACCTCCAACTATCCCATCCTCTTGTCAAACCTCTTAATATCCCACTCTCCTGTCAAACGTCCAACTATTTCACGCTCTTGTCAAACCTCCAACTATCCCACCCTCTTGTCAAACCTCTAAATATCCCATCCTCCCGTCAAACGTCCAACTATTTCACGCTCTTGTCAAACCTGAAACTATCCCATCCTCTTGTCAAGGCTATAAATATCCCCCCCCTCCTGTGATACCTCCAACTATCCCACCCTCCCGTCAAACCTCAAACTATCCAACCCTTTTGTCAAACCTCCAACTATCCCATCTTTCTGCCATAACTCCAGCTATTCCACCATCTTGTCAAACCTCCAACTATCTAACCCTCCTGTGATACCTCCAACTATCCCACCCTCATGTCAAACCTCCAACTATCTAACCCTCCTGTGATACCTCCAACTATCCCACCCTCATGTCAAACCTCCAACTATCTAACCCTCCTGTGATACCTCCAACTATCCCACCCTCTTCTCAAACCTCCAACTATCTTACCCTCCTGTGATACCTCCAACTATCCTACCCTCATGTCAAACATCCAACTATCCCATCTTCCTGCCATACCTCCAACTATTTCAGAAATGTCCCTTATTTTAAACCTCACACTAACCAACTACAGAGACACATACTTTTCGGCTATTACCATACATATGAAACATGCATGTATTTCCTAATTATAACACTACAAATTAAATTTCCAATAAATTTTGAATATTTTTCCAACTCAAAATAAATTGCTTATTATATCTTCAGTAAACATTTGCATTGCAAACAACAAATAGCAGTGCAATCAAAAATCGCATGTTAAACATGACTATGTAAAACATAACTATGTAAATATTAAATTGATTACAGCTTAATTTGATTAATAGACACGAGAAATCAATTAATACGTCCGATTGATGTTTGTTATTAACAACGGAAGTCATCTAATATTCTAGTCATGTCTTGTTACAGATCGTCATCTAATATTCTAGTCATGTCTTTTTACCAATAAAAATCAATTCCTTCAATAATGAACAATTATAATAATCAAAAAGATCATAAGTAACATCCGATATACCACAGAAAAAGGGGCTAAAAAAAGGGGACAGTAAACATGCCATTCTAATGTTATTCGTTTGTAACAATAATTGTCATTGGACGTTGATAAATATTTTGAAGGGTTAGATTCCACGCGATTTTTTTAGGCAATTAATTTCTCACAAAATAAACAAGAAAGTTACATTTTGAGCCTCAAAATCATCTTTTTGTCAACATTGAAACCATATTGCATTCTCAAGCGTACGAAATGTATGAATACGTCTAGTGTTTATGTTTGATATCGTGAGTATACATATTATTTCAAACTGTTTAGATGCTACATGTAATTATACAGACTGTGCAACAGTTTCGCAGACTTTTCATTTATGTCATTTGAAGCCAAAATTTGTACCAAATGAAAATCATTTTAACATGCTGCATTAGAATGGAGATAACTGTGATGTAAATGAAGCTTAGTCAAGCTTAAGATACACTACAGTAAACTCCTAAACTATGTGTTAAGGCTTTGGGAATTCCGGCTAATTACTTACTCAACGTTCTTTATATGCAAAATGCTAAATTGTCGATTCCATAACTACACCTGTTAGTGGTACTCTAGGAAGTACACCACTAATTAATGGCCCCATTGCTTTCTATGTTAAATTCCTCAATTTCGAGTGGTCACAGCTCTTTTATCTTAAGTTCAAATAAAGTGACAATCATTGCATGTCAAAGCAACACCTTCTAGTGTCCTGTACTGAAAAAATCAACATACCTTACATTGCATATAAGAAAGAACTGGTTCCCGGAACTTCGGATGTACCAAAACAGGTATTTCCGATCTGACAAAAAGGCAAAATGTACCCTCCTTTTTAAATTTCATGCCATTTTTTTATTATTCAAATTTATCAGTCAAAAATTGTTCTGCAATGATCACCAGTCATGCAGCTTTCATTTGATACCAAAATTAATAAAATATTCTATATATTGAAAGTTATGTCCATGCGTAGGAACTATTTTGTGTTAAATATGTACTACTTTCTGGTATGTGCTTTCTGGCCGGGCCTGAATTAGTGGTGTTACACCTCTAGCTTGTTTCGGGGGAATCAAAATAGAAACAGTACCTTTTATGGCAAGCTGACGTTAGCAACAATACCTGTGTTGTTTAAACATATTTATTTATAGTGGATTGGGAAATAAGTTAATTGCAACTTGTATTAATCCCCCTAACTTTACAGGTGCGAGTGCTCCCTTGGAGCGGCATTAGCCTACTCTTTTTCGAAATCTACAAGGGTGTCTTTTATGTGCAAGAGATATGGCTCTTTTAACACGGGGCGGACATGTATTGTCCCCATCCGACGAATTATCATCGTTTCTCAATACAATATCTGACGTGGCTGACGTTAGAAACAATACCTGACGCGATTAACTATAGAAACAATGCCTGACATGACTGACTGTAGAAACAATACCTGACGTCACTGACGATATAAACAATACCTGACGTGACTGACATAAGAAACAATATCTGACGTGGCTGACGTCAGAAACATCATCTGACGTGGCTGACGATAGAAACAATACCTGAAGTGACTGACGTTATAAACAATACCTGACATGGCTGACTGACGTTAGAAACAATATCTGACGTTGCTGACGTTAGAAACAATACCTGGCATGTCGGACCGACGTTAGAAACAATACATGCCATGTATGGGTTGACGTAAGAAACAATACCTGACGCGACTGGCGTTTTTAGTGTATATTTTTATTTTCTAGTACAATTCGGATTTTTTTCAAAGATTGTGAAAAGGACAATTTTAAAGGGAAAATATCTGTAATACACGAAGTTTGAATACTTGAACAGTTAGAACAAACAAGAGATGAAACAAAGATCGAGACAACTATCAAACACTACAATTAATCTCAGAAATTCAATTAATGTGTCTTGAAGGACCAGACAAGATTGAGCGAACCTTGATAAATGTTTCAGTGTTCTCTGTAGAGTTTGATTTATTAGTTCCGGACTGTGATGGTGAATTGACTAAAGTAGAAACCATATAGCCAATACATATATACGTACTACATTTACCGGATGACGGCTTGTGCCTCGATTGTTAAGGTGACAGACCGTGGAATAGACATGAAGTTGGTTCCCGTAGATTGGAAAATCATTGTGGAATAGCAAAGAGAATAAATTATTTAACTTCAAATTATAGTAAAAGCTGACAAATGATGAATAATTTATCTTTTTTTCTTTATTTGTGTTTTGTTAGTTATATTTATTTACATTTATATTGATTTATAATTTTCAAGTACGGTACCGATAATTACAAAAAAAATACATAGATAAGCGACCTACAATCGGATTAATTGTCAAATAATCAAAAATTTTACATTAAACCAGGACAACAATTATAAATAACTGTTTATTATCATTAGTAAACTATTTGTAGATACTCAAGCGGTGAGATTTATTCTAGATAATTTTCATACGAGATACTGTCTCACTTAACAATTTAAATTATTTGTTTAGAAAACAGGTAACGTTAAACTTGAAATAATAAGTGTTTATCCTATACCATGTATACCAATGTTCAGATTGATTGATTAATTATCGATTCCTTAAAGTTCAGTGGCAAATATTTCATACATGTTCAGGACGAAAACAAATTAACAATAAATACAGTAGTTACGACAGGGAATGCAGGTCAACTGGGTTAAATGTCGGGAAAATTTGGACTGCCACGGAAAACGAGGGTATATTGAATAGGGACCGAAGTTCAGCCTTACCAGTCTATGAAGAAGCAAATCGATAAAAACGTTTCTTATATCATATAGCGATATTGTCTTAATATCAATTGTAAATAAGCAGTCATTCCATGCGGAAAATGTTGTTTTCGGCAAAGAAAAATTAAGAGAATACTAACTTTAAAACTCATTGTTCAAACATAAACAACAATTGAGTCTAAATATACATTCAGAAGTTAGTTAAAAGCAAAAGTTTATGTCAGTGTAAAATTTGTCACCCTGTTTTAAGAAAGAGTCATTATTTTATTTGAGAAATCTGCCGTTCTTCCTACAAATGTTAACATTCATCTGAAATTTCCCACAATGTAACTCTTGATATTAAAGACAATATCGTTCGTTGAATATGAAACGTTTATATCGATTCGCTTCTTCCATAGACTGCTCACAACGGGCTACCGACAGACCCTTTAAAGACTTGTTACAATGATTCTTCACATGCTGAGAGCGTGACACTCTCTCTACAGAGGCATTGCATTTTACGTCCCCACTCTGACCGGACGTGATTGCGTACTTAATTCATCCGCACTGCCAACCGGATGACCCCTTTGGCAAGGGTTTTATTGTCGGTTAGAAGAAGAAATGTAGTGACCATATTTTGATTCACAAGTCAGTCACCCTAGGGTCCCCATGTAATGACATATAGAGCACGTGTTGGGAAAAAAGTATAATCCATTCCACATGTTAAGGTTTACATCGTAAGTTGTGATTGTCCCCGACTATATTCGGAGGCGGAGGTTGAGAATGTGCATGTACATATCAAAGACTTGAGGTTGTGGTTGTCTTTTTCATAATTTAGTATTTTTGTGAGATAGAGGATTGCATATGCTGACATATCTTTTATAGTTTCTTTAAATTTAAAGATTTTCTCTATTTTTACGACAGGGAGATATACATTGTGGTATACTATAAAGGCACCATTCTAGTGTTGAAGACCCGCATGTCGAATTTTATTGCATGTCGATACGGTTTTCTATTTTTTTTGGTTCCCGTGCCCTTACGTAAACAACTCTCTTCACGTCTGTATGGTTCATTTTATAATAAATACACTTGAGCTTTATCTTATTTCATACGTTGAAAAACAGAACGCAAGCATTGTTCCCAGCCATATGGGTATTTGGACTATACGCGTTTATGATATGCGTATATACTAATAAGGTTAAACCATACGTGTATGGTCCGGGTTTCTAACAGGATTACCGTTGGAAAGTTGTTCGATGAATAAAGAGATAATAACAATAAGACATTTTGACTTAGCATATGGTAGTCATTGTTACATCATTAACAACATAAAAATAATTTATAATACATGTATGCATTTGCATTTATAACGAATGAAAATGTCACAAGATAACTGCAATCAAAAATAAAATACAATTCACTTTTTTTTTTATCACTAAAGGTTTTCTTTGCTCTTTTGATAAAAAACAGTAATAAAACCAGATAAGTCACTATTAAACTGTGAAATACTATTTTATTATAATTTTACATAGTGTATAACTGATAAGAACTGGATTAGTTTTATCAACTAAATGTGTTATATCATACGAATACATTGTAGTGTTAAACATTTATACAATCGTAATGGAAAAGAAGATGGTGTAAAATGGAGCGTCAGTATTCTCTAAATTCTCTCTAAAGTCTCGAAAAAATGCAGGAAACCTGTAGAAATGTCGTTAAGGTGAAGCAATTCTACATTTAACAATGGTAACGTTTCCAAAGCCATTAGTTTTAATACCAATTATTGTTTTAACTGCAGCAGTATTTTCACAATTGTCGTTGATTATGACGTCACCAAGAAAAATGTGATGATAAGTGAATAATAACAAATTATCTGAAAAGGTGTGAACGTTACGCAGTAGGACGATTGAATTTTGTGTTGCAGTCTCGTTGAAACATAATAAAGCATCTCTATTTATTGAAAAAAAATATGATGTGATACTTTTTTGTTTATCTCTTTAACTGTTGTGTTTCCTATTACAGTATTTTTCCGAGTTTTCATTTGTACGTTTTATACATTTCACTAACCGAACTGGTTTTGAAGTCATTTTAAAACAATTTATAAGAATAAAGAATGTTACATATAGATGTCATTGCAAGTTGATTGCATTTTAATGTCATTTTAATCCAGAGAAGAATTAAGCAGCTTTAGAAATTCAAATTGCTGCTATAAAAAATGAAACCAAAATCGATTTTAAATCGAATTGTTCAGCTATTTATGTAAAACTGAACAAATGAGTTATATTTGTACAATGAATTGTATTTGATATTTAAATCTGATATGCATTTCAGCAGAAACAAAGGCACGCATATATAAACTCATTGTTCAATACAATTAGCGATTTAGTGTCTTTCAAGTTTGATTTAGCTGTATTTTATTAGTTTAATTGAATTTCATTGACGTATGACAAAAGCAATAGTTTTCCAATATATCATATAACATACTTTTCTATAGATGCACAAAAGAGTAATTAATATCAGAAAGCGCAATTGATCATCGGAGAACACTAGTCAAACATAGAATGGCACTAGGAGAACAAACAAAGAA
Organism: Mytilus edulis; assembly: GCA_019925275.1. Lineage (NCBI taxonomy): Eukaryota > Metazoa > Mollusca > Bivalvia > Mytilida > Mytilidae > Mytilus > Mytilus edulis. The sequence continues at coordinate 8,128,519 of CM034359.1, forward strand.
ATATAATGAAATAAAAAAAAATATTAATAAACAATTCCAATATTGAATGACTAATCATTCTAAGTGCCAATATTTACTCCAGTTAAATGTTGGAGTAGTTAGATTGATTATTGTTTTCTTCCTGTCCAGTGGCAAATATGTCATGCACGACCTGCTGCAAAAATAATAGGCAAGTAATTAATGTATGGTAAAATTCGTTTTATTGCTCTTGTTTTATACCTAGAATAATGATACCTTTCATCTTTATGTTTGAATCCTCGCGTTATCAAGCATTTGACACAGTGATCATATATTCCTTTCTGAATCCTATGACCTCGCGATCTGACATACCTTTTTCGAGTCGGCGACTCAACTTACCGATCAGGCATTCCTTTGTCAAGCTTGTGACACAGTGATCATATATTCCTTTCTGGATCCTGTGACCTCGCGATCTGACATGCCTTTGTGGAGTCGGCGACTCAACTTACCGATCAGGCATTCCTTTGTCAAGCCTGTGACACAGTGATCATATACTCCTTTCTTGATTCTGTGACCTCGCCATCTGACATGCCTTTGTCGAATCGGCGACTAAGCGATCCAACATATGTTTGTCAAGCCTGCAATTTAGCGTTCCTGCATACATATGTCGATTCTGTATACTAGCTATCCTTTGGCGAGCCTGCGATCCAGGGATACTACATTCAATGGCGAACCTATGATCTACATGTATTCCGTATCCTACACTAATTTTTTACCCTGTGACCTGGAAATCCTTCACCGATACTTTGGCGATCCTAAATTCCTCCGCGACATTTTAATTAGCAAATTGTTAGGTCATATAGGCCTATCAAAGGCCATACCGTTACAGTTCCTACATGACAACGGAGATATGCTATTTCTTTCATCACAAATCTTACTGCTAGACACAAAGATATTTACCGTTAGAGAAACATGTATACAAACTCAAATTGGATATTGCTTGATCAAGGCCGTAACTACCCTTGAGGCAATTGAATTGCCTCACTAAAATTTCGACACTGATTTTTTTTTTTATACATATATATAAAATATATATAATAGTCATTTGTTGTTCTGTCTTAACCTTAATTTCTATAACTTGTCATCATTCCTTTTAAACTATTCTACCTGGATATAACTCAGCATCTCAACGGGTGATGTTTCTCGATTACATTAACCTAATAACGATAATCATCATGGATCTTTAGTGGGCAGTCCTGTCTGCGTATTCATTTCTCCATTTCACCAACTTTTGACAAATCAAGTACTGGCATCGCAAGGGGGCAGTCCTGTCTGCGTATTCATTTCACCAACTTTAAACTTTCTCTTTACAGATAAATGAAATATAAATAATATGAAACATGAATGCATGGATTAGTTTTTATCCATGTTTCTTTAACCTTGAAAATTGAAAGAATATCCCATATTCCAATTTGATATTATTGAGGAATGGCAGAACCTTTAACACAGGATTTTGTCTTTACTTATTCGGACTACGGAATTTCGTTCTTTATATTCGGGGTTTCGGAATCGGACACCCCAAACCCTAACCCCTAAATTTATAGATTCTGGAACTAAAATACCACCAACGATTTCCAGAAATAATTTGAAATTACGGAACTACATGTACATACGACAAAAACTCCATTTCCAATTCCCCTGTACCCATATATACTTACTCTATAGATAGAATCATATACATGTATCTTATCTCATTCTATCCCTAGTTTGTCTACTCTTTGTCAGCATACAATCGAGTTTAATATTTTGTAACTGCGACTGTATGATGGTGCTTACAGGAAAGCTTAATTCCCTTTTGCAAACAAAACTGTTACTACCGATGCTGCTACCGAATTGCTGATGGAGAAGGAATTGGAAGAAGACATTGATCATTGTGTTGATGATGATGTGCTACCTTTAGAAACACAGACTGCCCTGAAACGACTGAAAACTTTGAAAAGAGCATGTATGAGTGGCGAGAGATTGTGCGGTCTTGCCATGCTCCATGTTCATTGCGATAAGGATATATGATTCTGAAATGATTTGACTGAACCGGCCATAGAAAAATTTGGAAAACTCTACTGAATCGATGTTTGTTCTATGTTCTGGCAGTAGACTCAAATCAGTGATATTTGGATGATTATCTTACATATAAATTTATAAATAAAGTTGTTAAAAATTTGGTGTTAGTAAAAGTCTTAAAATATGAAAAATTTATATAAAAAGTGTCCAAATTCAAAACATTATCAAACTCTCTAAAAATGTCTAGAATGCAGGATTTTGCACCATTCATTTCATACCCTCCAAAAAAAAAATTCGCCTCGCTTCGCTCGGCTCAATATTTTGCCTCACTAAAATAAGATGCCTAGTTACGGCCTTGTTGATATCAACTCTCGTTATTGAATTTAAAAAGTAATTAAAGTAACTCCGCTAAAGACTTCTCTGTTATTATATGGAAATTAAAGAACTAATCATTAATAATATTAATGTTGTTATTATTATTACTGTTATGTTACCTATCCGGTTAGAAATGTCTTATCGCGTTTAATTAACTATTATCAGAGATATTTGCCTACTCAACAGATAAAATTTCTGGAGGAAATTCCTCATTTCACTTTTTATGTGACTTTAATGAACAGTTAAAGGTAATAATTCTTCTGTATTTCCCCCGAGGTTATATTTTCCTAGCTGCTGTGACAAGTCAAGTATCACTTTTATTTGGTTTTACTTTTTAATAACGTGCTGCTTATTGCTTCTTTTGTAATAAAGCAACAGGACGATGTCGAAAGTAATTATAAAAACAAATGTACAACTCATTGCTTAGTTCCTGAGGGTAGTAATTAAATGTACGAGGTGAAATAAGAAGCAGATAATATGTAAAGTTATGTAATTTTGAAACCTTTTATCAAATATTTCAATAATAACTGAACAGAAAAGATAGTCAATATTATATCAGAAATCAATTACGATTCTTTTTTACATGTATGACGTGACTTTGTACTTATCCATCCCGCAATTGTGTAATTCTACTATGGTAAAGTTGTGTATGCTTGGTCTATATGCCATTGTGAGCTTTTTTGTTACATATTTGTTTGTTTTTTAAGTGATCAAGATTATAACACAATGTTGGCTGCTGCATGTTTTACATTTTTACCTACAATACCTATTATGTCTGTTTGTTTTGTCCACGCATCGTTGTCAATATAATGGAATTTGATGCGACTGTCATATAAGTGAGATGTTGAGTTAGCTATAAACCAGGTTCAATCCACCATTTTCTACATTAAAAAAGTCTGTACAAACACAGGAATATGACCGTTGTTATCCATTTGATAGATGTGTTTGAGCTTTTGATTTCTCTATTTGATTAGTGACTTTCCGTTTTCAATTTTCTCGAAGTTCAGTATTTTTACTTTTTTTCATTCTAGGGGCGATTAAGGGCTTAACTTTTTTACCTGTTGTCCTTTGTTTGACCCCTATTTCATGGTCCACTGAACATAGACAACGATTGTGCGAGTAAGGCATCCGTGTACTATGATCACATCATTGTGTGTTGTTATTTTTATCTATTGACATTATTTTGGAGGCTGCTGTTTATTTTTAGAACATTGAATTTCATGAATATCTCACTACTTTTTTTATTCAGATTCCACTCTTTATTCTTAACAGTATAGACATGCGTAGCTTCACCTTTTTTTTTTTAAATTACAGTACACATCAAATTATTGATGTCTCCTACGCGAAATACCGTAAATTTCAATCTATTCAAATAAAATTATAAAGTAACTAGTCATATCGTTAAAGACTTTCAGGAAAATTTAATGACTGATATCTCAATTTGTTTTAATGTGAACCATTTCCATTCGTAAGTTGTTTGTAATAATTCCCTTTGTGTTGCTACTTCATATGTCTCCTCTACTGTAGGCCCTGCTTGTAATAATGCCTTTTGTTCTGTCTCTTCATGTGTGTCTATTAATGTAGACCTTGCTTGTAATAATCCCTATTGTTCTGTCACTTCATGTGTTTCTATTACTGTAGACCTTGCTTGTAATACTCCCTTTTGTTCTGTCATTTCATGTATGTCTATTACTGTAGACCTTGCTTGTAATAATCCCTTTTGTTCTGTCACTTCAGGTGTGTCTATTACTGTAGACCTTGCTTGTAATAATCCCTTTTGTTCTGACATTTCATGTGTTTCTATACTGTATACCTTGCTTGTAATACTCCCTTTTGTTCTGTCATTTCATGTATGTCTATTACTGTAGACCTTGCTTGTAATAATCCCTTTTGTTCTGTCACTTCAGGTGTGTCTATTACTGTAGACCTTGCTTGTAATAATCCCTTTTGTTCTGACATTTCATGTGTGTCTATTTCTATCACTGTAGACCTTGCTTGTAATAATCCCTTTTGTTCTGACATTTCATGTGTGTCTATTTCTATTATTGTAGACCTTGCTTGTAATAATCCCTTTTGTTCTGTCACTTCAGGTGTGTCTATTTCTATTACTGTAGACCTTGCTTGTAATTATCCCTTTTGTTTTGTCACTTCAGGTGTGTCTATTACTGTAGACCTTGCTTGTAATAATGCCTTTTGTTTTGTCTCTTCATGTGTGTCTATTACTGTATACCTTGCTTGTAATAAACCCTTTTGTTCTGTCACTTCATGTTTGTCTATTACTGTAGACCTTACTTGTAATAATGCCTTTTGTTTTGTCTCTTCATGTGTGTCTATTACTGTATACCTTGCTTGTAATAATCCCTTTTGTTCTGTCACTTCATGTGTGTCTATTACTATTACTGTATACCTTGCTTGTAATAATCCCGTTTGGTCTGTCACTTCATGTTTGTCTATTATTGTAGACCATGCTTGTAATAATCCCTTTTGTTCTGTCACTTCATGTTTGTCTATTATTGTAGACCATGCTTGTAATAATCCCTTTTGTTTTGTCTCTTCATGTGTGTCTATTACTATTACTGTATACCTTGCTTGTAATAATCCCTTTTGTTCTGTCACTTCATATGTGTCTTTAACTGTAGACCATGCTTGTAATAATCCCTTTTGTTTTGTCACTTCATGTGTGTCTATTACTGTAGACCTTGCTTGTAATAATCCCGTTTGGTCTGTCACTTCATGTTTGTCTATTATTGTAGACCATGCTTGTAATAATCCCTTTTGTTCTGTCACTTCATGTGTGTCTATTACTGTAGACCTTGCTTGTAATAATCCCTTTTGTTCTGTCACTTCATGTGTGTCTATTACTATTACTGTATACCTTGCTTGTAATAATCCCGTTTGGTCTGTCACTTCATGTTTGTCTATTATTGTAGACCTTGCTTGTAATAAACCCTTTTGTTTTGTCACTTTATGTGTGTCTATTACTGTAGACCTTGCTTGTAATAATCCCGTTTGGTCTGTCACTTCATATGGGTCGTTAACTGTAGACCTTGCTTGTAATAATACTTATTGTTCTGTCACTTCATGTGTGTCTATTACTGTCGACCTTGCTTATGATAATCCCTTGTAATAATCCATTTTTGTTCTGTCACTTGATGTGTGTCTATTACTGTAGGCCCTGTTTGTAATAATCCCTTTTGTTCTGTCACTTCATGTGTGTTTTTAACTGTAGACCTTGCTTGTAATAATCCCTTTTGTTCTGTCACTTCATGTGTGTCTATTACTGTAGGCCCTGCTTGTAATAATCCCTTTTGTTCTGTCACTTGATGCGTGTCTATTACTGTAGACCTTGCTTGTAATAATCCCTTTTGTTCTGTCACTTCATGTGTGTCTATTATTGTAGACCTGCTTGTAATAATCCATTTTTTTCTGTCACTTGATGTGTGTCTATTACTGTAGGCCCTGGTTGTAATAATCCTTTTTGGTCTGTCACTTCATGTGTGTCTATTATTGTAGGCCTTACTTGTAATAATGCCTTTTGTTTTGTCTCTTCATGTTTGTCTATTACTGTAGACCTTGCTTGTAATAATCCCTTCTGTTCTGTCTCTTCATGTTTGTCTATTATTGTAGACCTTGCTTGTAATAAACCCTTTTGTTTTGTCACTTTATGTGTGTCTATTAATGTAGACCTTGCTTGTAATAATCCCTATTGGTCTGTCACTTCATGTGTGTCTATTACTGTAGGCCTTACTTGTAATAATGCCTTTTGTTTTGTCTTTTCATGTTTGTCTATTATTGTAGACCATGCTTGTAATAATCCCTTTTGTTCTGTCTCTTCAGGTATGTCTATTATTGTAGACCTTGCTTGTAATAATCCCTTTTGTATTGTCACTTCATATGTGTCTATTATTGTAGACCTTGCTTGTAATAATCCCTATTGGTCTGTCACTTCATATGTGTTTATTACTGTAGACCTTGCTTGTAATAATCCCTTTTGTTCTGTAACTTCATGTGTGTCTATTACTGTAGACCTTGCTTGTAATAATCCCTTTTGGTCAGTTACTTCATGTGTGTCTATTACTGTTGACCTCGCTTATAATAATCCTTTTTATCTGTCACTTTTTGCGTGTCTATTTTTGTAGACCTTGCTTGTAATAATCCCGTTTGGTCTGTCACTTCCTGTTTGTCTTTAACTGTAGACATTGCTTGTAATAGTCCCTATTGTTCTGTCATTTCATTTGTGTCTATTACTGTTGCCCTTATATATAATAATCCCTTTTGTTCTGTCACTTCATGTGTGTCTATAACTTTAAACCTTGTTTGTATTAATCCCCAGACAATCAGATCGTATAAATCAATCCAGTTATTGGTAATGTAGAAGGCACTAGTAAGTTAATACGATGACTCGATGTCATTTTTATACGACCGCAAAAATTGAAAATATTTTGGTCGTATATTGGTAACACGTTGGCGTCGTCGTCGTCCGAAGACATTTGGTTTTCGCACTTTAGTAAAAGTAAATAGAAATCTATGAAATTTAAACACAAGGTTTATGGCCATAAAAGGAGGGTTGGGATTTATTTTGGGTGTTTCGGTCCCAACAGTTTAGGAATTAGAGGCCAAACACAGTCCCCGAAATAAGCATTTTTCTTGGTTTTTGCACAATAACTTTAGTATAAGTTAATAAAAATCTATGAAATTTTAACACAAGGTTTATGACCGCAAAAGGAAGGTTTGGATTGATTTTGGGAGTGTTCAACCCAACGAATTAGGGCCCAAAAGGGTCCAAAATTAAACTTTGTTTGATTTCATCAAAATTGAACTATTGGGGTTCTTTGATATTCCGAATCTAACCGTGTATTTAGATTCTTAATTTTTGGTCCCGTTTTTAAATTGGTCTACATTAAGGTCCAAAGGGTCCAAAATTAAACTTAGTTTGATTTTAACAAAAAATGAATTCTTGGGTTCTTTGATATGATGAATCTAAACATGAACTTAGTTTGTTGATTATAGGCCCAGTTTTCAAGTTGGTCCAAATCGGGGTCCAAAATTAAACTTTGTTTGATTTCAACAAAAATCAATATATGGGTTCTTCAATATGCTGAATCTAACCATGTATTTAGAATTTTTATATTTTGGACCGGTTATTAAATTGGTCCACATTGAGGTCTAAAGGGTACAAAATTGAACTTTATTTGATTTCATCAAAAATTTAATTCTTGGGTTATCTGATATGCAGAATCTAACCATGTATTTAGATTTTGGATATTGGATTACCACAAAGGGATGGTAAGAATTGTTTGTGGGAGTTATGGCTCAAACCGTTAAGGAATAAGGTGCAAAAAGGGGGAAAGGGTTTCCAGGTTAATGGACAATTACTTAAGTACAAACCATAATTTAAAAGCAGTGTAAGGTTGGTAATTGAAACTCATTTTAATAGCTCACCTTAACTGCTCTTACACTATGTAGATTGGAAATTTGCCAAAAACTTTGTTATTAATAAATTCCATTGGAAATTTGCCAAAAACTTTAGTTTAATAAATTTCATTGGAAATTTGCCAATATAAAATGTTGCATTGGAGTTATCTTTCTTTGTCCAGAATAGTAATTAAATCAACTTAAATCATGACTGTATGCCATTTTATTTGTTATGATGTATTCAAATGAGTAGTTATTGTTGAAAACTCCATTAGAAATTTGAATTGAGATCATTTCAAAGGAAAAGGGGAGGTGAACAAAAAAATGGTGGGGTACATTTTTTCTTATTTCAGATTTCAGAAATGAAAAAGAAAATTTCGTCAAATATCAAAGGATTAATATTCAACACCATATTGATTTGTTCAAAAAGCAAAAAAAAAACAAAACATTTTAAGTTCATTAGACCACATTCATTCTGTGTCAGAAACCTATGCTGTGTCAACTATTTAATCACAATCCAAATTCAGAGCTGTATCCAGTTTGAATGTTGTGTCCATACTAGCCCCAACCGTTCAGGGTTCGACCTCTGCGGTCGTATAAAGCTGCGCCTTGCGGATCATCTGGTTACGACTGCATCGACTTATAAAACAATAAACTTGACGAGTGGGATATTAAATAACATTTACAGTAGGTCTTATGTTTAATTGATGATTTCCTCTGTGTATACCTAAGTAATCAATTATTGACAATGTATACAAGATGAAACTAATCAAACATGTCTTTTCGTAGTTCCTTTTATTTTCCTTCTTACATTGTTTGTTTTTGTATTCAATTAACATTCAGTGTATCTATATCGTTGTTACTGCTAACTGCTTAAGTGTTGCTTCAATTTAAAATTCAGTGTATCTATATCGTTGTTACTGCTAACTACTTAAAGTGTTGCTATTTATAAATTCAACTACTTCTATTATATGCATTATACATGTTTTGATTACGTGGATGGAACTCAATGAAATGAACATACAATCGTCACATACTCTTCATTGAACGTATGTAATTTTAATCTGGTAAAACACATAAGTTTCTTGCAAAAAGTAAAATACAAAAATTCCGAATTCCGATGGAAATTTAAAACGGACAGTCCGCCATAAAAATCAAAAGATAAAATTTTGGTCGTTATTCTAAAATTGAACTTTCTACACGTTAACTAATGGACATAATGTAGAAATATTTTTGACACAGAAGCGTTGGATCAATGTTCATTTTCATTTTCCTAAAATCCAACTAATGTTTTGAAGGACTATCGATAATTTTCGGAAAATTGCAACCCTACGAAAGGTAACTCGAATAACTACAACGGCAACTTCACAAAATTAAAGCAAGCAATATATTCCATTAGGATGGAGTGAATTATTCACTATTAGAACATACACATATGTTAATTAAGAAAGAAAAAATCAAGAACATACACATATGTTAATTCAGAAAAAAACCCATAAAGACATGTACGACAACAAAAGAATATATTCGTTGATATAGATTATCGGCAACACAAATTAAACAAATGAAATCGTTTGAAACATACAATGCATTCATTTTAATCATTAATTCTATACCCATTAAGTTTATTCAGTTGTACATTAAAGACAAAACTTGAAAGAACTGATCTAATAATTACAGACAATCCCTCTTATATTTTTTTTTATAAACAACATACTTTAATAATGATATAATATTCGTACAAGCACATTGAAAATAATTTAAAAGAAAAAAAGTGTGATTATTTGACAATTTGTCCGTGCCGCGAAACACTTTTACAGGAATCCGAAGGATGTTCATAAGTTTGTAAATTGTAAAATGTGACAAAAATAATATGAATAACAACAATGTTCTTTAATTGTAATTTCAACATTTTTTATCTTTCAGATGGAACAGTGTAAGAGGATTTTTCAAGCATTTGGACGAAGGAAGAATGTCGATCCAAAGAATCTGTTAGTCAGTCGTTTTAGAAGACATTTAAATATCTTCGACCTCATTGGAATAGGTGAGAATATAAACGTATCATTTAAGTAATGCTACATGTACATACTGCTGGTGGGGTTTTAATTCCCCGAGGGTATCACCTGCCAAGTAGTCAACACTACTGTTCTGACATGAATTATCATAGATATGGTCATTATTATAAATTAACTGTTTACAAAACTTTGAATTTATTAAATACTAAGGCTTTTCTACCTCAGGAATAGATTACCGTAGCTGTATTTGGCAAAACTTTTAGGAATTTTGTTCCTAAATGCTCTTCAACTTCGTACTTTATTTGGCCTTTTTAACTTCTATTGATTCGAGTGTCAATGATGAGTCTTTTGTAGACGAAACGCGCGTCTGGTGTAAATATAAAATTTCAATCCTAGTATCTATGTTGACTTTATTTACCAATACGGGAAAGTAATACAACATTTATTAGTGTGATACAAAGAACCTATGATTCAATTTGGAATTAAACTTACCAATAATCCAAAGCGCCCACAGAATGACATTAGACAATACGAAAATACTAATCAGAAAACAAGTGTTTGTTGTGTATAATCGAAAACACACGATAATTGACGTAAGAGGCCGAGGTGCCAACAATAAGCATGTCACAAAAAACAATAGACTAGTGATACTAATTCGACCAAACCCCGGGAAGAGATTGAGCGCAAGTGCTTGAAAGCAGATCATTATTATTATTTGTTTTAATTCTTTTGATACAAAAGAACAATAAATTAAAAATAAATAATCTTTTTGTTATTACAAGAGTTCAATTTAATGAATGATATGATTTGATAGTTTATTCTCATAAAACCATTAAAGTACAAAGGTTACAGAGAAGTTAAAAAACAATATACATAAAAATAAAAATGCATAAAATCACTTGGTTTTAAGTAAATGTAAACAAACTGTAATATATACTTAAAAACCGTAAGTTCGCCTAAAAATATCTCTTTGTTTTCGGTTGGTTGCTTCTTAAGTGATGTAAATACCAGATTTACTTCTATAATACATGTATGACACACACTTATTATTATTGCTGTTAAGAAGTTAGCAAAACTATGAACGAGACACGTAAATTTTATATGTCTTTGAATGACTGCATAAGCTGCATATTATGTAATAAAAATAAAACAAATTATGCCCCTAAAAAAATATGTGTACTAGTTCTGTGAAAATGTGCGTCACACTCAACTCCGAAACAGATATATGAACGACAAAAACCATGTACAAATACAAGAATAAAAAAGGACAAAGTGTTCTAACTATGGCAGTCGCAAAAATGCGGGGGTTGAACACGTTTTGCAGCTTTCCTTTGTGTTCAAGATAAAAACAAAGACTGAATACCATTGCAATCAAATAAAATAGCATCCAAAAACCATTGTAATCAAAATAAAAAAAAGTATGAATACCATTGCAATAAAAATAAAAGAGATAACCGAAGTCGGTGTTTCAAAGTTGTCTAAAAATATACTTTTCAAATTGAAAATTTAGATCTGTATAATATTACTATCCTACCATATATATACATATTTATATATATCATAATCATTGCAGGTATGGGTGGTTCATTAGGAATTGGAGTATATATTGTAATATCATATGTGATTAAACATCAAGCCGGTCCATCAGCAGTGTTGTCTGTTATAATAGCTGGTGTTGCAGCTGTGTTATCTGGTAAGTATTGTATATAGTAATGTCATATGTGATTAAACATCAAGCCGATCCATCCGCAGTGTTGTCTGTTATAATAGCTGGTGTTGAAGCTTTGTTATCTGGTAAGTAGTATATTAATAATAATTTATGTGATTAAACATCAAGCCGGCCCATCAGCAGTGTTGTCTGTTTTAGTAGCAGGTGTTTAGCGTTGTTATCTGGAAAAAAATGCATATAGTATATCATATGTGATTAAACATCTAGCCGGTCCATCAGCACTGTTGTCTGTTGAAAATGTTGTTATCTGGTAATGCGTCATCGAATCCAAGCAAACACGTTATCATATATTAACAATTTATATTTGTTAGTTTATTTTCACTTATAAAGCGTTAATTTCATGCTGAAATAGAGAAGTTAGAGAAAAAAAACTTCCGTTATAAAAAAAACCCTACAACATTGTGCAAGTCCTTACATGGTGAGGATACTATTATCTTTAAAGAAGACAAAACAAAATTTTATAGGTTTTGCACATAATAAATGATAACAAACTTATAATAAATGATAACAAACTGGCAAGCATAGTTTAAAAGTGAAACATTATTATCCACCATTTTGTTTTATTACATACGATTATGTCCGGAAATTTGTTTCACAAAATGATCAATTCTGGTCCCGTTACAACAATAAATTTATTGAAAACCATTTACAAACAAATAGCTAAAACAGAGCAATGCATTGTTCATGTAAAATATTCTGATTATAGGCAAAGAGAAATTTTATTAGCGTAATAATTCAATCTATCCATTAATAAAAAAAGCTGTAACAGTATGTATGGTATGTATTATGTTGGTAATCAATATAGTTATATCAATACTACTTTGTTGGAAGCATTTAACCAGAAAAATGTCACGGTGCAGTTTCTTATAACCGTTGATCCCACTATCTGACCATTCAAGCTACTTATGTAAACCGTAATTACAACCAAACAAACAGAAACCAGTGTCTTCCTGCTGCTTAAATGCACCATATGTCCACGGTTGAACAATTCCATTAGCTACCAGTACCTCGGTACAGGTTTTGTTGAACTGAAAGTCCTAAATGGCACTGTACGAATAAGAGCAAGTGTTTTATTTTGGTTGAACTGAGTCTCAATTGCTAGATGTGAACCACAAGATCAGGAACAAGCGCATCGGTACATAGGCTGTTCAATTGCAATCATTAACAGTATATTCTAGAAGGATCCATTGTTCTGTGCTGCTTCTGTATTTCTGCAAGTCCTTAATTGAATTTATTGTAAAAATGAGCACGTCGAGCAATAAAAACTGGCAACCTTAATTTTAATTCATTTACACAAGATTTATATGTTTTTACCTTTCCCCCATTATAGTATTTATTAAAATTTTGAAGATCTGGTATGATTGCCAATAGGACAATTCTCCACTATATTGTTCATTGCTTTATACTTCATAATTTATAGATTTCTTTTCATAACTTGTTTTTTGTTGTATCGTTTATGTTAATTATTGATGTCTTTATGTCTAGTGTCAAAAGTTTCATAAATGCATGATCAGGACGAGAAGATATTTTCAATAGATACAATATGTACGTCCTGAAATAGAGTGTGTCCGGAATGAAGTTGGGGAATTTATTCTATGTGAAAACGAGGTTGTATTGGAAAGGGAATATAATTAAGCCTTACAAAAAGCTACAAACGGACCATTGAAAGAGCGTGACATTCTCATTCAACGAGGCATCGGATTAAACTTCCAAATTCTGACATGATGTGGTTGTGTACTTGTACATCCCGCAGTGCCAAATGAACGCTCCATTTTCGAAAAAGATTTTACTACCGGTCGGAGGAAAATCATATCCACTATACTTCTTGTCCTATTCACTGTCAGGGGTACATTATCGCTTTTGACTATATTACGAAATATGATGTTAAATGTTGATATATATTCTTAACAAGTTACGATGCAATATCCCCTTAAAATGACACAGCAACTTATGATAAGACTTTTCAAACTGTACTTTTATATACATTTCTCTTTTTATTATCGTAAAACAATGGTACCTTAAATATTTTTCCATTGTTGTAGGAAACAAGTTCAGAAATTACATTATTAATTCCTACATTGTTTTACGTTGATTAAAAAATATGCAGATATGAATATGCATAATATTTTGAACATAAAAACTCTAAATATCCATTTTTGTGTTAACTTTTAAAAACCAAACACATGTTTTCCATTAGGATATGCATCACACACATGTGGATGCTTTTGCAGAAAATTTATAAATTTTAAGGTGAATAAACGCCAGTCTGACTGTGAACAGTAATAAACGAAGCATTCCATCAATTCATATATCATAGTTTGAAGTCACGTTGTCTCTGGCTGCAACAAAATGAGCAATAAAATATTGTCTAAAACTTCAATCAGGTTAATGGCGTATTCTAGTAATATTATCAGATGGAGGACTGTTTAACATCAACATATATATATATATATATAACCTTAACACGGTCAAGTATTACGATGAATTTATCTTAACTAGCAAACTTGTGGTCTGATTTATCACGTACAAAACAATAAACTAAAAACTAAAACGACATACAACAACCGACAACCGCTGTTTTACAAGTTCCTGAATTTGGGAAAATTTTAAAAAAGAAAGTCACTTGGATGAGATCAAATTTTAATTAATACATGTTTAAACGAACTGTTCAACACGTGAACCCAAACGCATGTTATACCTATTTTACATTTACCAATTGATCAAAAAAGAACCGTTAAGAATTATAAGAAGATATACATGTACTTATGTAATAACCAATAGAACAAACCCGCGAAATCTAAATCGCGGACATTTAGAGCTTGGTTGAAAGTATGTAAAACTGTTGTCAGATAAAATTTTGTAGTGGTCTAGAGAATTTAAGAAAAGGTATTAAATGTCATAGGTACTTTCAGCCCTCTCACTTTTTTTCGAGGTCCGTTATGTTTTTGTTTTCTGTTAAATTCCATTATTTACGCGTTTATGTATACTATGAACATACGTATAACATAATAAATTGCATTTACTATAAACTATCAATTCCAAGTTTCTTTTCAATGGCGGTCATGCTATATTTTACAGACCCACTATATATTTTAGAAGTATAATCATAGTTTACATGCAGATAAAATTTAATTGTCCTGTACCCGAGTACTCATATTAAGTTTAAATCCGGAAGTCCTGTCAATGACTTAAAAATGGGTCTAATGACGAAAACAATATCTGGACGCCATTATTTTCGGTTTTCTCCCGCAATAACCTAAACTGAATAATTAAAAGAATGGATGACAACTGTGCATGGTACCTATAGGACACAGAGGCATAACGTTATATTAAAACATCATGTAGTGTCAAAACCGTATTAAGTAAAGACAAAATATCATCAGGCAATAATAAAACAACATAAAGTTATATCAGAATTCCACATAAGACAGCTATGGCGTTCCAGATTATATACAAGCTCATACACTACAAGAACCCATTTGCTGTTTACAATACTGGATAGCGGGTTCTTTTCTTAGATAGAACAAAATCGCCAAATAAATTCAGCCAATTTAAAAGCATATATGCAAGGTATTGATAAAGATTTTGAATCCGCAATAATATTTTCTATACCTTATTCAATAAAATAATAAAGTATTGCACCCGCGAAAATAATCAACTATGCGGTATATCTCATCAATGCATGTACGACATTAGGCCACCACAATGGGTAATCATATACTTCCATCAATTCAATACTATGGTTATTATGGAAAATATAAACAGTTTATTCGTTTTCTTTTTAAAATTCGTATTTATGATACTAAATATGATATGTGTAAATAAAAAAATACGAATAAAATACAAAACATGCATAGCTATAATGTACAAGTCATGCAAAGCTGCATGATTCAATCATATATGTTTGAAAGGGTGCTATTGTCGTTGAATGCGTTCTACATAGCCAACTACAGAAATAATGTCTTCTATTTCAGGTTTCTGTTATTCAGAGTTCACCACACGTCTACCACAGGCCGGGTCATCCTATGTTTTTGTATATGCCTCCTTGGGTGAGCTGTCCGCCTTTGTCATTGGTTGGAGTATGATACTAGAGAACATCGTCTTAGCTGCAGTAACTGCTAAAGCATGGGGTCAATATTTTGATGGTTTACTAAATGGTACAATACATAGGTTCGTAACACTACATTTATCAACGAAATTGTTATCAGATTTTGATTTGATACTTTTTTTTTAAATGATCAAGCCATGTTAAATAAAGTAGAATGTAATCTGATACCGTAACAACATAAGTTGGAATTTGCAACAAAACATACTTTTTTAATAGAATAAAACTAGCGTTCTGGATTAAGGTTCTAATATAAACAATCTTAGGAATTGGTTGATTGCAATATCATCAAAGCTGCGATGGAATTATCTTTTTTTGTTCAAAGTCTACAGGTCGAGTCATACTTTGTTTAAAGGTCATCAGTTCAAATAATAGATT
The DNA here is from genome assembly GCA_019925275.1 of Mytilus edulis. Taxonomy (NCBI): domain Eukaryota; kingdom Metazoa; phylum Mollusca; class Bivalvia; order Mytilida; family Mytilidae; genus Mytilus; species Mytilus edulis. The sequence goes on from CM034359.1 coordinate 8,144,555, forward strand.
GTCGTTTAAAGGTGAACACGTGGAATCACGTTTCCATAAGACATCGTCTGTAGTTCGAATCACGTTTCCATGAGACATCGTCTCTAGTTTAAATCACGTTTCAATAAAACCTCATCTACCGTTCGAATCTCGTTTGCATGAGACATCGCCTACAGTTCGAATCACGTTTTCAGAAGACATCGTCTGCAGTTCGAATCACGTTATCATAAGACATCGACTGCAGTTCGAATCAGATTGATTTTTTAGCACATAAGCAACACGACGGGTGACACATGTTGAACAGGATCTGCTTACCCTTCCGGAGCACCTGAAATCACCCCTAGTTTTTGGTGGGGTTCGTGTTGTTTATTCTTTAGTTTTCTATGCTATGTCATGTGTACTATTGTTTGTCTGTTTGCCTTTTTCATTTTTAGCCATGGCATTGTCAGTTTATTTTAGATTTATGAGTTTGACTGTCCCTTTGGTATCTTTCGTCCCTCTATTCAATAAGACATCGAATCAAGTTTCCACAAGAACATGCTGATAGGTTAGAAAGGCTAGTCCTGAACATTCTTCAGAAAGACATAAATGCTGTCAAATACATTTAAAGTTTAGGTTGTACAAACATTCTCATACTACCAGCATAGCAAACAGTACTCACAATGATCAACTTGAACAAAACACACGTGCGCACATATATCATATTCTACTACACAGTGTTATTACTTTGATAAATGTACACCCGGTGTTTTTTTTGTGTTGACAATTATTTCATCTAAAATTTAAAACCCCTATGTATTACATAAAAGTTATCAAAGGTACCAGGATTATAATTTAGTATACCAGACGCGCGTTTCGTCTACATGAGACTCATTAGTCATGATCATATCAAAATATTTATAAAGCCAAACAATTAAAAAGTTGAAGAGCATTGAGAATCCAAAATTCCAAAAAGTTGTGCCAAATACGGCTAAGGTAATCTATGCCTGTGATCAAAAATCCTTAGTTTGTCGAAAAATTCAAAGTTCTGTAAACAGGAAATATAAAAATGACCACATTATTGATGTAAACTCATCATAGATACCAGTATTGAAATTTTGTATCTTTGCCAGACGCGCGTTTCGTCTATAAAACACTCATCAGTGACGCTCGAAAAAAAAAGAAGTTAAAAAGGCCAAATAAATTACGAAGTTGAGGAGCTTCGAGGACCACAATGTCCTAATATGTTTGCGAAATACAATAATATAATTTATTCCCGAGGTAAACACGCATGGATATTTCTAAAATTCAAATGTTTGTGAACAGTTAATTTATAATTATGACTATAAGTGCTAATTACACTTGTTACAATGATACAACACAAAAACGAGACTTATTGGAATGAATTGTTGCACATGTTTTTCATCGAAGATATATTTTATTTTGTTGCTTTCAGTTATACCCGTGATCATTTACAATGGACAGGAGATGAATTTTTGACCGACTGTCCAGATATATTACCATGTTGTATATTGTTTATAACTTCACTCCTGTTCGTATGTAACGCAAAGGTAACTGTATTTTGTATTCAGTTCGTTGATACTATAGATTTATATTATTAGTTGGATATCATTTTTCGTGGATTTCGTGATAATCTGGAAACCACAATTTCCAGTGTCCAACGAATTACACATTTTGTAAAGAAGTATATGGAGACTTTGACAATACCACGAGATCAAATATTCCTGTGATGCAAATTTCCCTCAATCCAAGAAAGTTGGTACCTACAAAAATGAATGAATCCACTGTTTTTCATAACATTGATGTCAAGAAAATGTTTCATATTAACGCAAATTATGAAATGTTGTATGTTCTCATTATGATTTCACACATTATTTTTGTCGTATTGAATTCCCAGGAAAGTTTTGTAATATTATAATTAACAGATATAGGCAATTCGACAGCAAATCAACGATATAATCATACCACATGACACTTAGTTGTCAATATAATCAACACAGCAAAACCCTTCATTTATCAACAAAAAAGGTATTTAAAATGTAAAAGAATATTTATATATGTACAGATAAAATGTTGAAACTAATCATAGTAAAAATGAAATGAAACGTTTTAAATAGGGAACACAATATATGTCAATGCTTATCTAAGAACATGATAAATAGTCCGTTTTTCTTCTGAAAATCTTTAAATAAAAAATATCTGAAAGTCATCACAATTCAATAAACGATGATTGATTAATTGATTGTTGGTTGCTTTACGCTGCATTAGCACAAAAAGGCTATATCGTGGCGATAATAAACATGAAGCTGAGTTTATGTTACAATATCGTTTCATTCAATTAAAGGTAAACTTTTAATCGAAAAGAAACCCTCATTGAAATACAAGTGTTATTGACCAAAACGAACTATTTTATTTTATTTTGTAATACACACCTCCCAACCAGTTGCTGTAGAACCGATCAATACCTGTTTATTTAGTTCGTAAGCATGGCATATTTGATGATGTACAATTCGTCAGCCTTACAGGACTTTATAAAAAAAAAAAATATGATTTCAAAACAAAAAATATCAAAAAAGTTGAATTTAGCATATTCAGTCAAATTGGTAATGTTAAAGTAATTATGTAAATATCAATAATCTAAAAAGTCTAATCACACCATAGCAATTCAAAATGACACAATTTATGAAACTTTTAAATCATTACACTAATCAATAAATGAAATGCGTAAACAGGAAGACACGCATTAGTTCTAAACATTGCCCTCATTACGAAAACATTTTTAAACAATGCAATTAATCCTTGACAACTTTCATAAACTTGTATGTAATTACGAAGAATGTTATATTCATTCTCTAACATATTCAAATAACCACATTTGTAAGCAATATTTTATTATGAACATTAGCTGTATTTTGCCATTTTTTTATGAATTCGGTCCTCAATGCTCTTCAACTTCATACTTTATTTGGCCCTATAAACATTTTAAGATTCGAGCGTCACTGATGAGTCTTTTGGAGATTAACGCGCGTCTGGCGTAATATAAAATTTTAATCCTGATATCTATGATGAGCTTTTTACTGTATTATTTTATTATGAACATTTCTTGTAATATTTTAGGCGTCCACACTGTTATCGTTTATCCTAACTACAATGAATGGCCTAGTCATTATTTGCATTATATGTGTTGGTATCTTCCATGTTCGTCATGAGAATTGGACGGACCCACCAGGCTTTTTCCCTTTTGGTTTGACAGGGGTACGTATCATAAGTTTACAATACATTTTTTTTAAACCAAACTTTTTGTTTTCAATAGTGTTAGGCACAATGGGTTTGATCCGTCATTCCAGTAAGTAAATGACGATTCGTTTGCTGGTTATTGTTTCATGATGAGGCAAACATTGAAACATGCGACAAAGAATATTTTACTATGAAACAACCAAACTTGTGTGGACGTTTCGTCCGAGGTACACAGCCCATATCAGCACTCGTGTTGACATGAATATCAATATTGTATTTTAATTTTCTGTTTACAAACTTGAATTTTCGAAATAAGGATTTCTTACCGAAATTACCTTGCGTTTTGGCACACTTTTGGAATTAGATCTCATGCTCTTCAACTTGTATTTGTTTAAATTGATCTGACGTCACTGATGAGTCTGATGTAACGAACCGCGTTGCGTATAAATTATATCTGTATTTGATACTATACAAAATCAATCAAAATTAATTCATGAAGGCCATTGTTACTGTACATGGAAATACCACGACATCCTTTTTTTTTATTCTTAACAATAGCTTTGATCAGTGGATTTTGCTGGATATAAAATATAACATGGCGTTTGACAAACTTCAACAATGACATTTGTAATCGGGCCGCAGAACAAAAGTTGACATGAAAGAGGCAAAGCTGAACAGGACGTGCGACAAAATAAAAAAGATAATGGTAATCAGGACGTAAAACTAAGAAAACTAAGGTATAAGCAGGACGTAAATCTAACGTAAACAGACTTAACGCAAACGTACAGGGTAAAACAGGACACAATACAAGTTAAATCAGGATACCAAAGTAAACAAGAATCAATACAAGATTAAACGGAAATTTCAACAAAGGTTACTAAGAAGGTCAACGAACGCAGAACAAGGTAATCATCGTAACGTGCACATTAGATACAGAAAGTTACTCAACGGTAAAAAGGAAATATGAAAAAGGTAAATTGAAATAAAAACAATGTAAAAAGAAAATAAGACAGAGGTAAATTGTAAATAAAAACGATGGTCAATAGAAAATATGACAGAGGTAAATAGTAAATAAAAACAATGGTCAATAGAAAATAAGACAGAGGTAAATAGTAAATAAAAACTATGGTCAATAGAAAATAAGACAGAGGTAAATAGTAAATAAAAACAATGGCTAATAGAAAATAAGACAGAGGTAAATAGTAAATAAAAACTATGGTCAATAGAAAATAAGACAGAGGTAAATAGTAAATAAAAACAATGGTCAATAGAAAATATGACAGAGGTAAATAAAAAAAAAAGAAAAAAAAAATCTTCTTCAAGACAAAGATAAACAGGTTTACATGTAAAAAATGAAACAAAAGAGAGGTAAATATGACGTAAACAAAGGAAAATAAGGAAGTGTGCCGTACGCCAAAAATTAAAATGCATACATCCGAAACTGAAGTTGACCTTAGCATTATTTAAAAATATGATGAATGATTTTATTTCATATGGTATATCTTGTTTTTTTAAATCATTTTATAATTACATATTAGGAACTCTATTTCGTGATCTTATGTAGTTGTAAACGGCATCAATTGAGATATCAACTGGATTTAAACTCTTCCGTTTTTGTCCATTATAGTCAAAGTAAATGATTCACTAAATAAATCCATTAATTAAATTACGGCCTGACATTTACGAGGAGATAATGTTGGAATCAGCTAAACGATTCTAGTAAGAGCAGATGATGTCATAATATGGTAAAGATTTATAGGTGCTGTTCTCAAGATAAGAAATAGCTGTCCATTGCCCTGCTTTCATTATTTTTATATTTGCCAGAGATAATTAATGAACGCATTTTTCACTTAAACATAATGTCAGTGTAATAACAGATTTAGAGACGAAGATCGATACATAAATAGGTTCAATTTATAAAAAAGCTTCAAAGAAAGATGGCATACGTAATAAAATTGTACGTTGTGTTGTGGACTTATACAATTCTTAATGCTTTGAAATGCATTACTTATTTTATGATGGTTTTAAAAGAACGATAATACAAAGGGTACAACTCAAACCATTACTAGTAAAAAGCAGAAAAGTATTATATTAGTAATCAGTGGGGTAAATGTGATCTCCGTAACTGCAGTTACGCATATCCCAACATGGCGGACGATGTTTCTGTTCAATATTACTTTTTTCAGTTGTGTAATAATCCTGAATTATTTTTCGGTAGTTCTTGTCTTTTCTAAAGTATTAATAAGTTTGAAACTTAAATACAAAGCCTCTTTTCATAGTTCAACCGCTAAATGGAGAAATTATCATTTCAAAAAATCCGGAGGATATGGGTAACTGTATAAGCTGATAACCGTAACTGTAACAAATATTTGGAGAATGATATCCGTAACTGTTAAATTGTGTTTCTGCTTCATTCATTATCCTCGATTTAATAGTTCGGACAATCATTTATTTCTGAAATAAAACTGTCATAAATTCGTCAAAATATATGAAATCATCGGGATAAAAAATAATATGCCCACAATGTTATAACAACATAAGAAAAAAAACCACTGTTTAAGACTTCTTCACACTTAGTCCTTTGGATGTTGGATGTGTTATAACTGACAAATTAGTTATAGATGCATGATTTTTTAATAGTTTTTTTTTGCTTTGAACTAGCTTTCAGTACTTGCGATTACTCACAGATCTTTGTGTAGATTCTGCTTGTATTTTTTATGTACAAGTACCCTCCCACGTTCGCTTTTTTTTTTGTGTAAACAATATTTTTATTTGCATTCACATGATGACTTAAGCCTTTTCAACTGATTTTTAAGTCTGCTCTTATGTTGTTCCGTTACACCACTGTCACAGGTTAGGGGAGGATTGGACACCAGGTAACATGTTTATTGTCGCCACATCCTGTATTTGCCTAGGCCTGACACAAATTAGAAGCCTGCAATTCAGTGGTTGTCTTTTGTTGCTGTGTTTTTCGTTATTTTTTTTTTTTTGCCCAAAAATAAGGCCATTAGTTGATTTGTTTGAATTGTGTTACATTGTCCTTTCAGGGCCTTTTATAACAGACTATGTGATATGAGCTTTAAGGAGAGTCTCTTTACACTATTTTTTTATTGTATATATGTTCAGGACGAGAAAAAATATAGATACAGTAGGTAAGTCTTGCATGAAAGGCCGTCCTGGATGAAGTTCGAATAACATTGGACTGCCAGGGGAATGGCAGATTGAATAGGGAAAAAAGTTTGTCTGTGCCACATGCCGTTTATGGACCCCTCAAAGAGATGTTACAAGGATTATTAACGTACAAAAAAGCACGGAATTCTCTCTACACGAGGCATCTGATTAAAAAAATGTTCCCATTCTGTGCGTACTTGTGCATCCCGGACAGCAAAACGGATGCCCCACTTTGGCCATTGTTTAGGGGGAGGTAGACCAATGGAGACCATTCTTCCAATCCCGAGACACTCTTGGGGGTCTTGAAATTTAGTGTTTATATACTTCCTGTTTGTCATCTGATCTGACTCATACAAGTTAAGCTAGCTATAAAACCAGCTTTAATCTACCAGTTTTTTACATTAGGAAATGCTTGTGCCAAATCAAGAATATGACAGTTGTTATAAATTTGTTTGGTGTGTTTGAGATTTTGATATTTGTTTTTGTTTATGGACTGTCCGTTCTCAATTTTGCTTATATTTCATCTATTAAAAGCTACCAAATTTCCGCCCTCTGTCTCACAATTCATGCTACTGACTATATACATGTAGTTACCATTTAAACGTTTAATCCCGCCGCAAATGTTTGCACCTGTCCTAAGTCAGGAATCTGATTACAGTAGTTGTCGTTTGTTTATGTAATTTATACGTGTTTCTCGTTTGTCGTTTTTTTTATATAGATTCGACCGTTGGTTTTCCAGTTTGAATGGTTTTACACTAGTAATTTTGGGACCCTTTACAGCTTGTTGTTCGGTGAGAGCAAAAGCTCCGTGTTGAAGGCCGCACATTGACCTATAATGGTTTACTTTTTTAAATTGTTATTTGAAAGGAGAGGCACTCATTGGCACTCACACGACATCTTCCTATATCTATATAGAAATACAGAATTGGAAGCCTGATCAATATTTTCACATATATAATTTTAAGTCTTCGAAGAACATTTCTGATTAAAATATATTACACTTTTGATAATCAGAGACATTTATTTCATACCAAACATGATTGAATTGTTTAGAAATAAAATCAGTTACGGATATCAAAATTTCCAGTTACGGATATCATTAAAAATTTATTTACTTCAGTTACCCATATCAACACGATATTTTAGATGGCTGTTTTCTCCATTTAGCGGTCGAATTATGAATAAAACACTAAGTATTTCAGTTTCAAATTGAGTTATACGTTACAAAAGACACGAAATACCAAAGAACAATACATTACTATAATTACAAAATTGACAAAAGAAAAATATTGACCAGAAACATCCTCCGCCATCTTTGGATATACGTAATTGCAGTTACGGAGATCAAATTGACCCAGTGAGTAATGGCAGAAAACTAAACGCTAAAGAGAAAACAGATTTTACACATACGTAATACTTAGCACCGCAACCACTATGATGAGCTGAACATATCGAACTATGCTGAGCACCGCACACACTATGATGGAAACATCGAACTATAATGAGCACCGGACACACCATGATGGAAACATCGAACTATACTGAGCGCCGCACACACCATGATGGAAACATCGAACTATGCTGAGCACCGCACACACTATGATGGAAACATCGAACTATGCTGAGCACCGCACACACCATGATGGAAACATCGAACTATGTTGAGCACCGCACACACCATGATGGAAACATCGAACTATGCTGAGCACCGCACACACCACGATGGAAACAATCGAACTATGCTGAGCACTGCACACACCATGATGGAAACATCGAACTATGTTGAGCACCACACACACCATGATGGAAACATCGAACTATGCTGAGCACCGCACACACTATGATGGAAACATCGAACTATGTTGAGCACCGCACACACTATGATGGAAACATCGAACTATGCTGAGCACCGCACACACTATGATGAGCTGGACACATCGAACTATGCTGAGCACCGCACACACCATGATGGAAACATCGAACTATGCTGAGCACCGCACACACCATGATGGAAACATCAAACTATGCTGAGCACCGCACACACTATGATGGAAACATCGAACTATGCTGAGCACCGCACACACTATGATGAGCTGGACACATTGAACTATGCTGAGCACCGCACACACTATGAAACAACGAACTACTAGTGTGCTTTTAGTTACAAACGTCTTGATTCCTCAGAGTTTATTTGTATCAGAAATTGGACAGTTTCTGCTACTACCGAATCAAAACATTTCACATATAAATAGACTATATAGAATATATTAATACAAAATTGTAAGCATTAAAAAGATAGTAGTAAACGCGACTAGATTGTAAAAAACTTTGGTGAAGCATCAGTCATATTTTTATGACGACAGATATATAAATTGAAATTTGTAATTTCATGAGTTGAAATTCGTAATTTCATGAGTTGTTATTGTTTTCAAAAGAGCAATACAGATGTCCACCAATCCTATTTTGATTCCAAGTTTGGCAAAATATATATATATATGATAAATCAACATAAGGCTGTGTAATGGGCCAAATTTTAATAGTAGAAAATGCAATTAATAATGAAATCAGTACAATGAAGGGTAGACAATCCCCAGCCCAACCAAAAAGGGGGGGGGGGACTTACCAAGTTAGTTAGGTGGAAGGATAGCACCAAAAGATTTCACAATGTCGAATTTTCTGCTGAGGTCCACTTCTGTGTACCGTAAATATGCATCACTTTTCCACATTCCAATATCCTTTATCATACTGTCTGACATCCCAATGCGCAAACACCAAATGGTTATATTTATAAATTTACTGTTTACAAATTTTTGAATTTTTTTAAATACTAAGGCTTTTCTACCTCAGGCATAGATTACCTTAGCTGTATTTGGCAAAACTTTTAGGATTGTTGGTTCTCAATGCTCTTCAATTTCGTACTTTATTTGGCCTTTTTAACTTTTTTGGATTCGAGCGTCACTGATGAGTCTTTTGTAGACGAAACGCGTGTCTGGCGTTCATACTAAATTTAGTCCTGGTATCTATGATGAGTTTATTTACAACCACTGGGTCGATGCCACTGCTGGTGGAGATTTATTTCTCCGAGGGTATCACAAGCCCAGTAATCTGCACTTTTTGTGCTGACATGAATTGTCATTGATATGGTTATATTTATAAATTTACTGTTTACAAATTTTTGAATTTTTTGAAATACTAAGGCTTTTCTACCTCAGGCATAGATTACCGTACCACGTTTAAAATGAAAATGTAATAATTCCTTTATTGCTGAAGCTGGACACAATGGATGCCCCACTATGGAGGGTTATACAATATTTAATGTTTGTTCACAAAATTGTACTGTTTTCGTCCACGGAAGCTCAATAACGTAACTATTCCTATGATAGTGAACATCACACATTTGTATATCTCTATGTTCTACATATTTTCATAAATGCATTTCATTTCATTTTGCGAATTTATATCTAAATTAGTTTTTATTATTAGGAGTAATCGAGGTGTCATTAGTTCTGCACCTTTCTGTGAATTACCTATATAACGACGAACTCCATTTAAAACTTTCTAAATCTGCCAATTTCCGGATATTGGTTCCTCTAGTCCATTTGCTTTGTGTAAATGCTAAATAATATTCAAATAATTCATAATTGTACAATATTTAAACGATGTTACAACCACTAAATATGCTATATATAAACACACATTATCTGGTGAAAAGGGCACTAAAGCCAAGTTTAATAATTCGCAAAAGGTATGAAAACAATTCAATTGAGTCCTGTATGTACGCTTTGTTCCTTTTGACCAACCACAGGCTTTGTATTTCTGCGTACTACTATACAGTCTTGCACGAAGCTCTTCCCCACCTGTAAAATACAAAGGCCGCTGACATATGAGAACAAAGCTCCTTCAAAGTAAACGGCATAAAACCACACGAGTATATATATATATAGTTCAAACTCCAGAACTTAGATAATTGTCATTTTTCATGCAATCTTGAAATACAGTCTGCTAATACATTAAATTTTCCAGGAAGAAATATTGCTTGAACGGTGAAACTAAACGTCGCTTGTAACCAAAAAAGTTGTCGCAATAAATTCATAACATTTGATGATTTACATGTGCCTTTGTTTATTATAGAACGTGCTGTCATATTATATGTAAATACCATGACATGTTTGTCTCGTAGCTGTTCGTGCCGATGAACTCTCTCTTTAATGTTGATATGAAAATCCGCAACTGCCGGCGCGTCTGGCGTTCTAAATTATAATCCTGGTACCTTTGATACCTATTTACACCACTGGGTCGATGCCACTGCTGGTGGACGTTTCGTACCCGAGGGTATCATTAGCCCAACACTTCAATATTGACATGAATATCAATAATGTGGTCATTTTAATAAATTTCCTGTTACAAAACTTTGAATTTTTCGAAAAAACTAAGGATTTTCTTATCCCAGGCATAAATTACCTTAGTCGTATTTGGCACAACTTTTTGGAATTTTAGATTCTCAATGCTCTTCCACTTTGTACTTGTTTGGTTTTATAAATATTTTGATATGAGCGTCACTGATGAGTCTTATGAAGACGAAACGCGCGTCTGGCGTTCTAAATCATAATCCTGGTACCTTTTATAACTATTTACACCACTGGGTCAATGCCACTGCTGGTGGACGTTTCGTCCCCGAGGGTATCACCAGCCCAGTAGTGAACACTTCGGTGGTGACATGAATTTCAATAATGTGGTCATTTTAATAAATTTCCTGTTACAAAACTTTGAATTTTTCGAAAAACTAAGGATTTTCTTATCCCAGGCATAGATTACCTTAGCCGTATTTGGCACAACTTTTTGGAATTTTGGATTTTCAATGCTCTTCAACTTTGTACTTGTTTGGTTTTATAAATATTTTGATATGAGCGTCACTGATAAGTCTTATGAAGACAAAACGCGCGTCTGGCGTACTAAATTATAATCCTGGTACCTTTGATAACTATTTACACCACTGGGTCGATGCCACTGCTGGTGGACGTTTCGTCCCCGAGGGTATCACCAACCCAGTAGTCAACACTTCGGTGTTGACATGAATATCAATAATGTGGTCATTTTAATAAATTTCCTGTTACAAAACTGTGAATTTTTCGAAAAAAACTAAGGATTTTCTTATCCCGGGCATAGATTACCTTAGCCGTATTTGGCACAACTTTTTGGAATTTTGGATTCTCAATGCTCTTCCCCTTTGTACTTTTTTGGTTTTATAAATATTTTGATATAAGCGTCACTGATGAGTCTTATGAAGACGAAACTCGCGTCTGGCGTACTAAATTATCATCCTGGTACCTTTGATAACTATTCAAATTAATATAAAAGAAATCGCTGTTAAAGAATGCACCTTCACCAAAATTGCACGCATCTGTTTGAATGTTGGTTATTGGTTTGTTGTTTATAAAATTCACTGTTCCATTAAATTCATGTATAAATTGAATCCACTAATTTGAGTCTTTTTGAAAATCATCTGACAAGATAACTTTATGTTGGCTTCCTTTCAAAAAATGCTTGAAGTCTAGCAAACGCCTAAGAAAAGTTCGACCTCCTTTATAACCTGGCAACTCCAATGAAGCTTCCCAATAAGAGACTATTTGTTTTTACTAGCCCTATGTTCACCCTTAAAATCACATAACAAATAGAAAAATTCTGTTAACTTATCACTTGGTAAACTCAGTGTTAACTTACATGTATCTATCAAAATACCTAAAAGTATTAAACGCTGTGACGGTCCTTCAACTTTATTCCAATTTATGTAAAAACCTAATTTACGCAATAGCTTAATCAAACAAGTTAGAGCAGCAGAGCATCTATCATATGTAGACTCTATAATTAAAAAATCATCTAAATATGCAATTACACAAAAAATATATTTTGATTTCATAATTCTATACACAGCACTACTAAGTCTCTGTAAAAACGTGGGCTTTGAGCTGCTCCAGAAGGTAACATAGTGTCATAGAAAAATGTATCCTGATTATCACCTTGAAATCTCCAGTGCAACCCAGTATAAGGGTAATTGGTGAAAGCACTTTCACACTTCTATAAGCATTTGACAAATCCACTTTTGCCAGGAAATCACATTGTTTAATAATTTTACATGCATCTTTTAAGTCCATATATTTACATGATGTATACTTGCATAATAGTTTATACTGCTAAACCTCTGTAAACTAGCATCATGAATTAATCTTACTGAACCGTTAGGTTTTTGTATTGCACTAAGAGCACTTACAAGTTTCGGAGTCTCTATCTCATTGTACAAAATATAATTACCCAGTTTAAATTCGGACTTAATTTCAGGACAACCTTATCAGAATTTTCTAATGCTGACTTGTAATTTTTACAAAAGGCTCATTAAAATCACATACAAAATTAGAGTCAAACAAATTATTCATCAGATTAAAACCATTAGTTACACCATCAATAATAAAATTTTAATCAAAATCTGATGTTGGCAGTAATGCAGTCCATGGTGTGTGGTCTAACGACCCGAAGTTCCTTCGTTTTTTGAACCCAATGCATATTGAATTCTGGTTGAGATACTGTTGTGTGGAAACACTATTGGACTGACAAAATTGAAACGAAGTAGAGTGCTGAGGAGCATTGCGAATTTTTAGCATACATATTGCACAGTGATGTGCCAATTACAGTCCTTTCGATAACAATCACCTGTGTTAAAACGCCTACAAATAGTGCGACCATCAGGAAGAAAGGGTCCTTTCCCCTTTTTGTTGTAACTATTAAAGCCTGAATGTTGATCCTTATAATTAGCATTGTTTGCACTACGCGACACATTCTGGATCTCTTGAATAGCCTTTGCTGTAACACTATCTGGTTTCTGAACAAGATGAAAGTCCCTAAGATTAGATATATAAGTACCCCATTTGATTTTTTCAAGTGCCTGGCGGTCCCTGTACTCCATATCATAAAGTAAAACACTGTTAGCTGCTAATCGAAAAATAGATTGTATGTAATACAGATAGTCTGGCAGTTCCCCGTGTAATAAATCCCACTACGAAGCATGTCATTCATGATCTCAATACTAGCATAACCATATTGTTCAATGGAGACCTGACCAAGTGTCAATTTCTTTGTTAACTCAACTTTACGAATTTGGTTTCCATTGCCAATTTCAATTACGTGTCTGTTATTTTACGGGCTTTCGTAACTCTTACAACCGAATTTTGAAGTTGTAACTGATTTGTATGTTCTTGGACTTGATCTACCACATCAGAAGATAGCGAGGTAACTGTACGTTTAAGCCCCAGTCCCACTAGACCACGATCGCACCACGATCTAAAAATAAATTCAGAACGTGGTGAGGTCGCGGTACAAGCATTTTTCGTTGTTTTCACGATATTACTACGTCCTCATTACGCTTCTACAACGATACCGCTACGATTATACCACGTTCTCACCGCATTTATTCTGCGACCTCTCTACATTATCAAGATCTTTCTACGCTCTTCACGTTCTCACTACGACCATACCACTAGCTATCCGATTGCATCACGATCTTACTGCGATTATAGCACGTTCTTACCACGATTATACTACGTTTATACCGCGATCTTACTGCGTTCTCAGCAATAACGTCAACATCGTGTTCCATATCAATACAGTTCCATTCCTCCTATTTCTGATTAATACGTAGATTTCTCGGAAACAGTCATGCCACCAAAATGTACTAGAACACTGGGCATGGTGGTAGGGGTTGATGTAGAGGCAGAGGGAGTAAAGTAACGAATCCTGATCAAGCACAGACCAATCCAACCTATTGCTGGTCCATAAAGCTCAATGACGATATTTTAGGGAACGATAGCAGAGATGACACACAAGTGTCAATAGATATAGGAAGATGTGGTATGAGTGCCAATGAGATAACTCTCCAACCCCAAGTAACAATTTATAAAAGTAAACCATTAAAGACCAAGGTACGGCCTTCAAGACGGAGCCATGGCTCATCAAACAGCAAGCTAAAAGGGCCCAAACAATTACTTGTGTAAAACCATTTAAACGGAAAACCAACGGTATAATCTAATAAAAAAAAGAGAAGCATGGTTGAGCCGTTAGAGCAAATGTATAATTACATACAAAAACAGTAATAAGACATCTAAGGAGCGCTTGTTTTTTATATTTTTTATGTGAAAAATTGGACAATGAGAACGACCTGATTTCGCCCCGACTCGCAACCACGATTGTTTTGAACATGTTCAAAGTTGGCCACGCTCATCACGATCTTGAAGACCTCACCACGACCGTAATACGACCTTACTACGATAATAAAATTTACATTTTTTTCACAGATCGTAGTATTACTCATTGATTTTTCCAGTCTCAGACGTTTCAATTTTATATTCAAGGGAATCATATTTTGACTGTAAATCTTTTACCATTTGGCCATAGCCTTTTCTGGACCATGCTCTTTTACCGTTGGCGAACCCACCGCCGCTGGCGACTGAACCTGCCTCTGGCAATGGGCTAAAAATTACCCTTCTGCAATAGACTGGGCTTTCAAAGATGCTATGACAGTATCTAGACGATTGCCTGCCGTTGCTCTACTGCTTTTTCTTGACATGTCTTATTTTAAATTGTCAGAATGGAAAAAAATTGCGCCATGCGGCTGCTTATATCATTTATTTATAACTGCATAAGCCGCTTACATCATTTATCTAATGGTTTAGCTAAATACCAGATTATAACGTTGCAAAAAGAATGGAGAAGGAAATACCTTTAACATCAAAGTCGGTATTCACTGAATCCCTTATATCATAATATTTGTTAAAAGTTTGAACATACTAAACATCATTAACCAAAAACGTGCAGGAAAAACATACACAAAAATGAAACATGTCCATAACCTCACGTTTTAATCATTGTCTTTAGTTGATGTTATTATAAATGAAATCTGATTTTTAATTAATTATGACAATATATTTTTCTATTGTCAGATAATAGCCGGTGCTGGAACACTTTTCTGTATTTTTACTGGAATAGACTCCATATGTTCATCGAGCGAAGAGACAAGAGAACCAATTAAAACTGTTCCACGTGCAATCATAACTTCCAACATTCTGACGTTCGTTCTAATTTTATGTGTGACGTTGGCTGTCACATTGTCATATCCCTGGTATAATTTACAAGACAGTATTGCTATACCTTCTGCTTATCAAGACAAAGGAGTAAATGGATCATTTTATGTGTTTGCGATTGGTGGATTATTAGGCCTAACCGCTGCCTTGATTAGCAGTATACATGGAATACCAAGGTTGCTCTTTTCTATGAAAATGGACCGTTTATTATATCCGTGCTGCTTACTCAATCCCGACACTGGAGGAGTGTTTAAATTAACAGTATTTCCATTGTTGATAGCCTGTCTAATGTCAATGTTTGTTACATTAAATATGTTAATACAAATGTTAGCATTGGGATCTTTGATTTCATACACTTGTGTAGCAGTATGTGTTTTACACGTTCGTTATCAACCAATACACGTTGGGCTTTT